>JAQGAE010000045.1:0-69591 GCA_034696685.1 Julus scandinavius | reverse complement strand
TAACGTACATATGTTCTCCCTAAATCCCTATCAACTTAAAACCAAAAAAAAAATATAAATATATTCTCATATTAAATGATTAGCCAGAGCTAGATACAAAATTATGTTAATCTACACAGCGGAGTATAGCAGACACATTTATCATAATGCGCAGACAAAAGAAACTAATATTCCAAATCCCTTTCTAAGTAGAGTTAAATACTACACACTCATCTGTTGAGTAATCTTACCTAATCGTTTCGAGCATGGAAATCAAGTCCCCCATGGTTCTTCTATAAGATTATGCACAAACCTTGTGTCATAATCCTCATTTGCACCTAGGATAATTACGACAGCAACAATTTAACTAAAATACAAATCAGACACAACGGCAAGACGAATTTCGCAATGCTGAAATTACGACAGACATCTTCGCATTAGAGAAACTCGATATAGGTGTATATATATATATTCTTGAAATCCCCATGTGCATCGTATGCCTTTGAATATAAAACGCTCCCTTAAAATACCGCCGCAGGCATAAACATATAGAAAATCATATTCGCGCCACCCCATGCCGCGTTACAAATTATGCTTCGGTTTCTATATTCCAACTCCTGTAATGGCACATTCCATCCGTTTATGGGGCAGAATTAAAAATGGAAAATGGAAACATCAAACCCGAAGCATCTATCATCGAGGGAGCTATAGGCCGAACGTAATTATTTCTTCCTGCAGGGGAATCATCTTGGGATAGCAGTCCAACCATGGAGTGTCACAGGCAACTTGCGAGAGGATTAGAGCAGAAAAAGCCATCATCTCTCGATATGGAATCCTCCTGCGCGCACAATCTTCCGAGCCATTCCTTAAGGCCAATTTATGACTGCCTGTCTGCATTATCATTGATCAACCTACTATTTCCTCTCATTAAGATGGATACTGCGGAGCAGGCAGAATAAATCAATCCTGCTGTTTCCCCCTGAACGCCGAAATGGAATAGAGAATCTGATGATGGCAAACGTGAAAGGCAATATGATTTCATCCTGAAACGTATTCAAACTCATTAAAGTATAACAAGATTTTGACGCTTCCAGACCACGGTCTATACGCTACCTAGAGGTGTTTCAAACCCACGGGAATTTTGCTTGTTAAAATATAATGTTCGAACAATTCAATACGAAGCTATAAGGAGAACGGGGCTCAATAACAGCGCCGCTCCAAAACATGCATAAAGGAAGTGAAATCAGTAGCGAATTGCACTTAGAAAATACTCTGCACTGAACGTAATGTTGTTGTTGTTGTTGTTGCAAGCAGTTAAGACTATCACTGCACATGAGGTGCGAAGTAATCAGCATTCGCTCAGAAAGCAATACCACAGAAAATTGATAACAGATTTGACCCCATGAGGAGTTTTAGAATATTGTGCAACAATTAAGCGACGTATCTAAAAAGTTCAGATGCTTTCTTGGTACTGTTAACAAGAGGTGTACAATGGTTTTACAATGAAATTGTTAAAATTAAAAAGTTTACAGGCAATACTTTCATATTGGATTTTCTTGCCTTTGTAAAAAAAAAAAGTATTTTTAGCAACAGAAAACGCTTTTTCGATCATGAATTCAATCATCACTATAAACTGACATCTTAATAAAACACCGAGCATAAAAACATGCCTTTTTGTCATTCAATGACGTCAGAAACAGCAACTGCAAAAGTATAAAAATAAATTTGTTCTAACTACTTTTGACATCCACGCACGAAACTTGAATTATCATTATTCAATATCAGGAGTTCTGCGAAAACTTATTTCTGCTACAATTTCCTTGTAGTGGCATTCATCGTTGAGTCGGGTGAATGGATAATGAGCATTGAAAGATGTTGTCAAAACCAATACGTGCCAAATTTGTATACGAGTGGAAACTTATCAAGCTATGTGTAGCAGGTTGTCTCTTATGTCACCCACATTCCTTCCTCATGTAGTTTAGCAAAGGAACAATGCTCTTAACTGTTAAGATCCTCGCTTGAGTTTTGATTACGTACTTGCATGCCTATAGGTGCATATGGGGGATTCAGAAAGTGCTTTTCCAAAAGGTTGCATCCCTTACATTACACCAATGGTTCATTCCAACAAATTGCGCAGGGGAAGTTGGGAGGGTGGTGGCCGGGGTCCAGTTTCGGGGCTTGCAAGAGGCAATTTTATCAAAGTGATATCAAAAATGCTCCACGCATTTATGTGCTAGGGAAAACTGAATGCACTGAAATAATAAAAAGCACGGCTAAAATCTCAAGTGCTCAGGTAACCCATTTACTTTTATAACATCTCGTTACCTGGGTGGTGCACGAGCACGAAACATGCACCTACCTAGCTATATTCTCGCAAAGCCCCTGGAGGAGACATAAAAAGCTTTCGCCTTCTATCTTTTCCATCTTGGGCGGTCACAAAACTAAAGCAGGACTCCAGCGACACTTAAAACAGAAAACGTCAACCTTGTTTATTCAGTAGAAAAGACATGAATGATAACCTTTGTTGTCTTTGTCCAGCAGATGTCTGACATGTGCAAAAGCCTGTGATTTCGGTGATAGAAATGGATATTTCTTTACATGTCACTCATGAGATAAATACAACGAGCCAAAGTCTCGCATGTTGAATTAATTGTACATGCATATTGCATGGTTTGCCACCGAGATAACGATATGTAAAGATCGTTGACGTTTTCCTGTCCAGTTCTGTTGACATCGGTATTTGATCAGAGGGCGAGCAAACCAAGGACATTGTTTGATAAGTTCACCATCAAGCAGTAATGCACCAATAAGGTAGTACACCTTTACAGAATCTAGCACTAAAAAGTAAAGCTCTTTATGCAATGCAAAATACTGGAAACTCGTTGAGTTATTTAGCAATCAAACACAACTCCAATAACGAGCAGGTTGTATGCAAGTACTGTATTTAGAATCACAATGATATACATTTCAAAATTGTCAATGAAAACATGATTGCATTTGCAAGAAAACTCCAAATCCGCCATGCTTTTGACAATGAATCAATGAAAGAACAATTCTATAATAGAGCACTTCACCATGTACGATAACTGACGTTAATTGCCCATAGAGAATTCAACAACTCACCCAGTTCATATGTGAGCAATAATGTCAGTGAAGTTTTTAGTCAGCCGTACTTCCTTTATGGATTTTAAACGCTGTTAAATTAATAGCTTATGAGGATCGATTCAATCAAATATTTATGGGAACAAACATTCATTGTAACCGATAAAATTCAAACTAGAAGCATTATCAACATTAAAAATTGGATCTTCTTTGAGATACCATGGTCGGTTGAATTAATCTCTCCGTATAAACTTGCAGATTATAAAGAAGGCCAATGCTGATATGAATTATTATCCGGAAAGTCTACAATCACGAAATATGCACCCATAAATGCGTTTAAACTACCAAAGTTTGTGTGTAGAAAAGTTCTGGTACTGCTTCAGCCGCAGCAGTATCTTGCATGCAGTTTTGATATCAGTCTTCAATCTTTAAGGCCTATAGCACTTCGAAAACGATCAGACGTGAAATGCGACAAGTACAGCATTTATTACAAACCTCAAAAAAACACAAGGAAAACTAAAAACGTGAAAAAGTTGTCAATCATATCACCATCCGGTTGAGAATAAAGAATATATGGAAAATAAGCAAACCCAAGTCAAACCATCAATTTCTGAGACCAGTGCAATGAGAGACATATACAGCAAGTGCAAACTCCCAAATTGAAAAACTTGATTGATTTCCTGGGATGGATACTAAGGGTACGAGGGAGATGCATTTTTACGAGATTTGGCATAAAAAAAATGTCGAGCACCAAAATGCGAAGAAGTCAGAGGGGAGGCTAGGAAATTCTGGCACGAAATCTTCCCTCGGTTGCAATAATTTCCGCGCAGAATGTGGATTTCTAATTGCATTATAACATGACGGATAATGGGATTTCGTAGCTTTCAATCCCCTCTCCGTCCATTAATTGGCTGAGTGTTGGTATGCTTCTTCGGCCTTTTCCCCTCAACCTTTTTTCCTATCTTCTCACATCATTTTGCCTTGTATTTCATCTCTGGAGAGCATAATGGCGCTCTCGTCTATGCGCAGAGGTGAGGAACAGAGAGTATGGGGCGTGAATGCATGCGACAGAAATAAATGATTTTCAATAGGTTCAACATGGTTATAGCTCCTAATGGTTGTGAAAGCAGATCGTTAACGTCAGTAGAAACTTAGGCGAATTTGGCGTGAGGTTAATTGGCGAACAACTCTTTGCTCCTTATTATATGCTCTAAGAACTTTTCCCTAAAGACGATTAAGGACTTACAAATCCCCCAACAACTTGTTAGCAACGGGCTTAGAAACACGCTGGATTGACGGAAATACGTTAAGCGTACATCGCGCAGGTCTCTGGAGTAAACAACAACAGGCAAACATTCATGTATTAACTCCTTAGCAACAGTAGTGCAACATCAGGAATATGATGCAAGTATAGTCTTAGACTTGTAATAATTTATTCTTAGTCAACGTACCAAATCTATTGAAACATGGTCTGAATCTCCTGTTTTGGTGTTTATATTTTTCGAAGAAAAAAAAAATATTTAAAAAAAATGTTAATAGGCACTTGAGCGAATCCTTGGTTTCCCGTTATAGAAGATAAAATTAGCGCCATCTGCATTTTTTCTAGAATAACTAGACTCGAGCGTTCAAGCAACAAAATATGACAAAAACGTCATATAAAATGTCAAATATCCTTATAAGGAAAACAATGTAGCAAGGAATTCAATTTACTCTCTCATACTCTGAGCACAAACATGTACTGCAGGCAATCAATTGCTGCTTTTTTAATTCCAAATTTCACACTTCACCACGCGAAAAGCGAAGAAAGTCACTCTTCAGTTAATTTCAAATTATACATAACGCAGGTCTGAATATGGGAGTTCCAGCGTATTTATAACGCATGACAGGAACAGACACTTGGGATGGTAGAGGGAATCTGACTGCAATATATCAAGCAAGAAAAAACTGATAAGGTAAAAAAATAACAGACGTGGTAAAGAATGATATGAAACGTTTTTAAAAGTCATTCATAAAACAAGAGACTAAAAAAGCCCTTTATAGATTAAGGAAAACAACGATTAATGGTATGCGTTTGTGAACCAGAGGAATAGGCTTATTTTCACGACGATAAATGACAGCAATTTTTAACGCCGCCGTTTGTGTATGCACACAAACGAGATTTCTTCAAGAATAGGATGTTGTTAAATTCTCATCATACGCACTATATGAATATCGTCGAGATAACAATATACAATAGTTAATAAAATGAACAAACTTTCCCTAATCTCCTTCTTCCACTAAAATAGTAGACAGAAAATGTCTAGTTCGGCTTTGAGTGTTTAATGGTGTAGCTTTAACAGTTCTGAAATAATGTTTCTGGAGTAGATTCAAGATCTAAGACCTTGACGTGACCATTATAGGTATGGGCACCAAGAAAGTAAAACGTCCCTGAGTATTTAGGTACAACATTACAAAATGCTAGTGCACAACATTTCAACTTAAAAAATGATCAATGAATTAATTTAATGCGTTTAACTTAATTTTACTCATCTACTCGATATGATTTTGTTTACACTGAGTCGACAAGGTGGTGAGATTGGTTTGGCAAGAAATATGAAGCGCAAGCAAAAGTTTGATGACGAGTGTGACAAGACGGTGAAAACTGAAAGTGTAATGTAAATGGAAGGATCCAAATATAAAGTAACTGTTTTTGCTCTCTGTTGTTATCATGCACATAAGAAATATCCAGAACTTGAAACAACATTTCTCTTCACAAAGAGTTTGTTAACACTAAGGAAAAATGCAGAATCTGTCGTCACATGTTGACAAAAAATGTGCCCCATTGCAAAAGCACAATCTTCCATAGAAGTGATTCGACTTCTCTGAAGGCCTACAAGATCATCAACAGCCTTGTGTTTCGATACTGAGGGCAGTGTTCGCCTTTGACGACGAAGGAGGCGAGTAAAACGGATTAAAGCACACCACGCCATCTTCTAACAACATTTCGAAACATGAATAGAAGCGCACATTAGCCAGACTGAATAAAGATGCAATACCCGCAGTTGCAACATTTGTTATAAACTGACAGCCAGGATACATTTTAGATCAAGATATACTTTTAGACATCCAACATTTAATAAAACTAAATGAAACAAAGATAACTGCAAAACACAAAATTACCCTTTAGAAACATACTTGAACATTAAACCTCAAACAAGACATCAGACATATAGATACTAAATAGATAATAGCTCTTATTTTCAACAAACTAGCTTTAAACAGACCCCACGTATATTACACAAGCCTTTTAGCAGGAACATCAAAAACATGTTGAGAAACCTCGCTATATTTACACTACTGGTGAAACTGGAAAAAAGAGTTGGATAATTTTAAATCCAGACATTTGTCGACATTTTTCAAGAATTCTGAGCCCCGTAGATTTCATTTAACGCCTTTTGTGACAAATATGTTATGGACAGGTTCCAACGCAATTCCCCATGTGCATTCCCCATCTCCGCTAAAAACTGAAATCGGCAAGAGCTTTGGCTCGAAAATATCAAAACATTTCATGTTGTCATATCTCTTTGCGACATCTTGGCAGTTTTCCTCAGAGGGTTGGTTATATGTCATCCATTTAAAAACAGAGCGAAGGGACGAAGGAGGGAGATCCAGACATCTCTTGTCATAAGTCGTCCAAATGATAAAAAAGTTTTTCTATACCACCCCTTTTTACTCCATATATAGTCGATGTGAGAAAACTACATTTCTCACCAATCTACTTGCACTCTAACAGAATTTATGCTGACAATACTTTTTCAGTTTTTATTAGACGATGGTCACGTTCAAGCACGAATAGAACGTAAAATATCAAAACCAATTAAAGAAACCAAAAGCAAGTGGCTATAAAAAAGTGGACGATGAATAAGAATTTTAGTATCCAAGTCGTGGAACATTTTCTTGCTCGTATCTTTTCATATTTAATATTAGACAAATTTCAATAAAGTCAACAACAACAAAATCTAAAACTGGAACGCAACTTGCTCTTTAATTTGCAGTAGTCTGGAACTACATCAATATTGGATTTTATAGTTAATTTTTCTCGTTTTAGTAAGTCAGAAATTCATGAAACATTGGAAAAAATTTCACTCATTCCCACGGTGAATATACAGTAAAAGAGTCGAGGTACACAAACTGACAGTGTAACCAAAAATCGTTCCAGTGAGTTAAGAGGACATTTTCGTTGCTTTTATAAAATCTAGTGCGATTTATCAGAAAGTCGTGATATTTTGGGATATATTTCATGAATTATGGAATAAAATTAATGAGAAAAAAATAGTATTTGTTTGAATGTATCTGTGTTCTTGTTGGTGGCATATCGGTTGAAAAACCCTGCTTCTTAGCATTTTCTACCTCTAATTAATTGCCTCAGTCTTCAATCTTTTCTTTGAGATCAAGGCGCAAAGTTAAAGGTTCATTAATTTCATTCCCCTCAATCTTCTGGGCTTTTAAATAGTCGAAACTGCTTTAAACCTGAAAAAGAATTTCCGCTGAAATATAGCAAATTTGGGTGCTGCAGAGTAAATGGAAAAAAATTGAAAACAAGAGTTTTCCAAAGCAAAATATCGATCCAAAAGAGGCTTTTAGCAATAAAGTGAAGATTGCTACCCTGAGATAATTATGAACCGAACAATTATCAAAGCTGATAAGACTACACGTAACGCACAATGACAAAAAAGACCTGCCTGAGATGATTTGCACGGATAATGGTATCTTACAGATCAGCTTCGCACACTCTTTCAATATATACTTGCACTTTTTCGCAATTTAAAACAACATGCTAGTCTCTACAGCATAAAGAAAGAAGAAATGTTCTCAGGTTTCAGAAACAAGAATTTTATACAGGATGAAGTCATAGAAATGAATTTCTCAAACTTACCTCAAACGCAAGTTAAAGAAATCCAATGCAAATTCAGCATTCACCTGTAAACAAAAATATCAAATGCATTGTATCAATAACAACAACAACAAAAAAACAGATTGCAATTTAGTTATTTGGAGCACAAAAACTAACGACATAAAGCTCACAGAACTTCAGTATATGAGGAGAAAATTTCCAATTAGTGAATTCATTCGTTGATATCTAGCTTGCAACGAATTTGAAGCCCCAAGTATTTCTGGTGTTTCGTTTCATTTCATTTTCTTATCAGATAAACTCAATAACATTCGTTTTTTTTTTTTTTTTGACAGAATATTGATCTTAAAAATGCCTTCCATGCCAAATTAATTAAACTTCACAGTAATGAAATTTTCGGTATAAATTACGAAATTCTAAAATTACACAGAAGGAATCCCTATAAATCCTAAGTGTGGATACGGAGAAAGTAGAGGTAGATATGACTGATTAACCACATCCGTTATGAAACCGGATGCGCAGCTTTTAACCAGCATCAATTTCATTGCAAATCCAGTTCATGTGTCAATAAATACAACGAGCACCGCAAATTCTAATCCAGTCGTTAAAAAGGATAAAACTGAAGGTATCCGTATTTACAGAATACTATACACATGCTCATAAAATGAGTAACTCTTTCCCATCAAGTCAAAATGCTCAGCTGTTCCAATCCTACATAAACACTCTTGGACGTTTATGATCACGATTGAATTGAAGAAGTATAGCAGATGTGCGAGGTCATTCGTATATACGTTATTAATCTGTATCTTATTGAGAACACTTAAGAAAACATTAACCGACGAAAATTCCTCATATGCACATACACAAAATAAGAATAACTGCTACAACAATGAATTGCTGTTTATGTGATTCAAGTTGTGTTACTGTGGTTCGTAAAGATTTTCGAAAGAAATGAAAGCTATTTGGCAAATGACGCAAAAATGCTATTTACCGAAAGTTATTATTATCGTTTCTTTATGTGCGGAAGCAGAACATTGAATCCAAACAATTTCATGGACTACAATATGTTTGCGTTTCCGTTCTCAATTCTCCATCTCAAATAATTATACAAATGAAATCATGAAAGCCATTATTATTATATTTGCACAAACATTCTCTCTCTAATGACGAACATCGGGGGAAAAGCCTGGCTTCTTGCACGCCAACATTTGCTTTTGACCCGACTTTGCCCATGTTTGTTTATCCGACAATGTCATATTCCGGACGTGCAAATAGCAGTAGCTTCAGAATGATGGGTAAATAAATCAACATGCCTTTCACAACAAACCCATTTGGAATCCTATATAGTTGCGTTGTCCAGCTTCTATTTGTTCAGTGAATATTTTTCCAATTAAGCTGCAATCCGGTTGTTAACTGTATCCTTGTTTGAATCATTGAAACTGAACCCTATTTAGCGTCCATCAAATCCACCTTCACATTCTGGCTCTACCGCATCGCTACATTTTTCAATTATTTTAAAAAACTAACGATTAATCACAAAACAAAAACCAAAAAATGCTCATCAACATCTAATCTATAACCTGCATGCCTAAATTACTTATTTTATAGATGCAGTGGTTAGAAAACCGAAATTCTTCCTGTACCACAGTCTGTGGAGTTGGTCAAGCACATCAGCATTTCTATATAGTTTCTGCATAGTTAAAAGTACAGTTATCTTTGCAATACACCGGCAAAAACGGGCAAGGAAAATACAAGTTACGAGTATATACAGTGCAACAGGATTGTAAAATATGAACGCCAGGTTCACCCGAACAAATAGCGATGAGCTGTTTTTGTGCAGATTCGCCAAGAATTTGGCCCCCTCTAGTTTCAACCACTGGGTTGAAAACGACAGTGTTCGTGGAAAACAATATTTATTACTTCTGTTCCCCAGACATTTGCTGGTAAAGCCCTCGTACGCGTTACGGGACACACATGGTCTAAAAAGTTGAAATTCCAGACACGATTTGAGTTTGTTTGAAACGTCAGTTATAATAATAAAAAAATGTACAAATGAACACCTACTAATAGGCACATAACTCATTAGGCCCGCAGAGGGAGTCTATAGAACTCGCCAATTTCCACGATTGCCGCTATTCATCGTATAGGATTACAAGAAAGCACCCTGCGCAGCAAAAGTCAAACCAAATTCCTCTTCCATTGCATAATAGAAAGAAAGTTTGTCTGTCTGACCCGAAAAACATTTATCGTGGCAATATGTCAAAGTCGTTCATACGCACTTAAGAAACACTAGATATTGATTTTTTTCCTTTTTTTTATAATTTTAGGACTGCAGCAATTGAATAGTGCAAAACACAATAGAGCTGCACATTGATGCGCCATTTTTTTTCTTGGCTATCCAGGAATTTAATTGACTATCCACATTCCATTACTGGCAATTAGTAAAGCTTACTGCGTTAAAGTGTTTAGGTCAAAGCTTCCCAGAAAACCCCATGACATTACTTCTCTTTCCAATGTTTTTTTTTTCTCAAGTTGCAAAGTTGCCATGGATGCCAGGTATTCGACCTCCTGTTGCCTCTACTTGATTATTATTATTAATAAGTACAGCATTTTTAATACATTTTTGATTTCTAGAAAGTGGAGGGATAACTAAAATTTCAAATTAAACGATGACAAAAAACAAACTAGAAATTTCAAGTAATCTGTGAGAGTGCCGCCTGAAGGATTAGTTACAAAACCAATGAAGATTGCAAAAGCCAAGTTACACAAACCTAGCAAACTCTTTGCATAAAAAGGATAGTTTGTTTAAACGAAGTATTTACGTCAATATCTATTGCTTCTTGATTCCAATCTTGCTTTTACTATAAGGTTGTGTTATGCATGATCGGCTTTTCAGCTTTAACTTGCTTAACAAAGCGAGGCGAACGTGTCATATTCAATTTGAACAACTTTTTTTTTTTACCAATTTCAAATTGATAGTCTTGCTTGACTGCAGCATTTTTATTGAAATTGACTGGAATTCCAACTTTTTGACAACTCCGAATTCGTGTAATTGATGTTAACATGCAAGCGTCGATAATTTTAAAGGCGTTTCTTGTAAACCACTCATTTTCCTTCTTTCTTCATTGGCACATCAAGCTGACAAATTAGACATGTGACAGATTTACGTATCTAAATCTTTATCAAAACCAAATGCATGAAACTAACTTTACACCAATTATAATTTGAAAATAACGTGAAATATCTTAACACAGTCAAATGCAGAAAGTATATACTTTTAGTCTAGAAATGTAGATATATTTTTATTTAACAAACTCGTATATTTTCTGTTTATAGCAGAAGTGTTTTTGTCACCTCCAAATGTTTCAACACCTATACTTAAACGTTTCTTTTTTTTTAACTTGTTTTTGTGCAATTAATGGTTTTCGTCTTCAGGTCATTATGACAACTGGAATGACAACCAGCAAAACTTCACATGGTGAAACATCTAAAAAATGTCATTTGTATAAACCCATCAACAATTCTGGGACTAAGAAAACAGCGTTCAATTTCAGCAATAACGACAGTCTTAGCACACATTCCCAGCCATTGTTTTGTATACTTTAGGAATTTGAACAACTCAATTCCAGGTATACTTTCATGACTTTTGAACCATTGAATGAAACGACAGAGATGCTTATTAGTACTTACACGAAGTTTCACACGCCTCGAGACAGAGATTATCTATCTCCCCAATGACATTCACTATATTCATCATAAAAAAGTGAAATTTTGACCAAAACTTGGTTCGTTGCGCAAGCACCGTTGCTTACGTGACGGTAAGATTCACCAGACCTTAAAAACTGAACCCCAGCAATACAGACATTTAAGGGAGATGAAACCATTAAAAGTCAAAGACAAATGGTATAGACCATAAGCAAAGCCGAAAAAAACAAAAGAATGTTCGTTTTGCCCATGTGCACGCGAACAAAAAGTTCGGAGACAGTCGATAAAAGTGCCGTCTTGACACTAACGAATGACTGTTTATTTTCGACGACACGCAACCGACCTTCCTCAGCAAATTCTGACATTTCCCTTCACTTTTGTGAAGGGAAATTTCGTAAGAATAAGTAATGTCACGAATGCATGCCACAAAGTTCAAGAATTCCTGAGGGGCTAATGCCATATACACTTAGCATTGAATGGTGCTTTAATGGATATAGCTTAGAACGGAATTACCATTGTTCGGTCCGTGTTTAGGACGCAAATAAGCAACGACAAAACATGTTATATAAATGTTGCAACCCTACATGCTAAACAGTGTAAAACTTCCATGTGGACACCGGTTCAGAACCACCTCGTGTTGAGCAATGCCATGTTGTATATTTTGGAAGATAACCGGTGTATTTGCCATTTCATTTAACCACATCCGAGGTCAGTTATTGGTCATGAGGGCATTGGTTTATTTAAATTTAGGGCATTTCAGTTTGATCTATTAATATTTGCATTTCTTTTGAGAAGTAGTTACCATGGGTACGTAAATTGAGGATTTTCAGTAAAATGCAGTGCGACTGTTAAACCCAAAGAAACTTGATATACCATAATATTGATAATCCTGGTTAAAACCATGATGCATTTTTTATTTACAGCTGATTCCTTTAAAGATTTCTTACATCTCGATGAAACTGTCAAAACAGTTAAATCATGTTTGTCATTAATACAAATTACAGAATTTATTAGCTTTAATACAGCATGTTAAACATTTAATTTGTCCCACAATGGCATTAATTCATCGAGGTCAACTGAAGCGGTGCGCTATATGCTTTACTTATAAGGAGTCTCTAAATGATGGATGGGCTGGCTGGACAGATAATTCACAGAGTTCGAATTAATGACTACACAGTATACTGGAGACACGGCTATGGCCACACCGAATGAGATTTAAGACACTGTTAATGAACCTTGGTAATAGCTTTTAAAACGGTCTCATCCACTTTTTCAGCTGACCGACCTGCTTTCAAATAAAATCATTCATTCATTTCACTGAGGATATATCCCGCTTTACTGTTGGTAAACCGACCAAAGTTCAACTACAAGTGATTGATTCGACCTACAGATTTACTTTTTAACCCTGAACAGAATCAATAACCCCCAAACTAAAAGCCTGACAAAGTACATACTCTTCAATAACATCGTAATATTTTATCTTAAGGAAGAAGGGTGCCATCATGCCCTTGGTTTTCATCCATCTTAATGGATCACTTAAAACGTGAAAACATTTCTACTTTTAAACTTTGCTAGTTCACAGTAGGATGATCTATGTTATAATGTCCAGAGCGAGCAGGCCACCACACTCCGGGTGGCTAATTACCTTAGCAATGGTCATGACCGTTGCAACCATAGATAAAATAGCCTGTAAACATTTGCTAATTCCCAAGGAGTACTACATCATTTTAGTAGGGTTTATAATTACTCAATCTGAGTACCTGAGTAATGAAATTTACCTGTTAAATACAAGTTTGTTGCTTATAATCTGTACCAAGTGGTTTATATTACTTTACAAATCATGCTTCCGTGGTTAGCTAATGTGCGGATGTGTTTTTCAAATAATTTTATCATTTTCAAAATAGTGGAGGCAACCTAATCAAATAAAAACATGATTGCTCAGCACAAGTCTTATCAAATATAGAACAAAATTACTCATCCAAAACGCTCATCAAACGCAGAATAGTTCTTGATATGAGGAGACTATCATCTGGATGCCTCTCTGAATTCAACATACGTTTTATTCCTGGCCTTTACGCATATCAAATATTAATATAAAAGCATATACTACATGTAGTTCGTCTAGTTCAGGGTTTCTTAACCTTTTGCTCTGACGTCACACAGACCCCTTTTTTGGGCCTTCAAAATATAAATTCTGTCAAACTAAGGTCTTGGTAGTACTCTGCATATATAGAGACAATCATTAACAGTTGTACAGCGAATTCATGTCACCATTTTTATATGCGAGCATTCTAAAGGTGTTGCATACAATTAACTACAGTACTCATATGCTCATATGATACAAATAAAACAATTTAATCATGCCAAAATAGCAAACAGTAAACAAAATAATGTATAAACATGCCCAGCACTTACACATGTATCAGGTGAACTCGATATTACAACGTGCACCCTGGCTGCCAGTGGCTATTTGACCAAAGTATAAATTGGTAGTAAACAGATATAGGATTTAGATTATGCAAATTTATTAAAATGATCAATTGACTTTGTTATTAAAAAGGAATTTCTAACTTAATGCCAAGGACGATTACAAATCGACGGTTTCCAAAGTGAAGCGAGGTCACATAATTGGGAAATTTTGAATTAACCCCAAAATTAGTGTGGGTACTACAGTCCCTAAAAATCTATCCATTTAAACTTGCATTGTTTTTTACAACCCACTGTAGAAGAAAGTACAATTCTTCATGCTGGGAATCATACTACAGACAGGTAGAACGATGATGTGCATGTCAGACTACAAAGTACTATAAACTAGTACAAAGTATTGCGCATTACAAACAAGTTGGTTACTCTTAAGTGCAGGATGTTGTTCTTATGTAAAGCCTCAAACATAGAGGATAAGACCCCTACAAGTTCAAATAGGCAGGCTCCCCTTTCCCTCTTACAAAAATGTCTTGTAATATAATACCCAGGGTCTGACCACAGAGAGGATGGCGGTCACAACCTGCCCCTGTTCAGATGTTCAGTAGCTCAATTCAGAATCTCAGACCACAAAAGATACACAAAATCGAAAAAACGGTAACATTTACCAACGTGCATTATATATTTACATCATGCAATGAAATTGAATTGCAAACTGTTCATCATTTAATACTCTGGCCTTGTATGCCGCTTTGGTACAACCATTGACCAAACCAAAAAAAACACCTAATTAGGAACTAGATCAAGAATATATAACGCCATACTTGGAATCGATTATTAGTGAGCAGGGAATAAGGTGTTGGGGCAAGGTGGACTTTATCATTTGTATACGATAGATTTTGTACCACCCAGTTCCAAAATAGGACCCATGGACACCTACACTGAATAGGCAACCAAATTTCAAGAGGATCGTATCTATCTGCTTCAAAGGTGTGCTGCCCCGCGTTTTCTGAATAACAGCAAAGTCTGATAGAAAATTTAGCATGGGTGTCATAGGTTACATAATCAATTGAAGGCTACCCTTTCATTTCAATCAATGGGCACACCTTTCACAAAACTATTAGAGAAGTAACACCTTGAGAAAACCGGGAATGTGGATGTCATTATTGCAGTCCATCAGCACTGGTTTCATTGTATTGGAAACGTGTATTTAAAATTGGAGCAAATTCTGGCAGCATTCCCTCTTGTAGGTATGTGTTCTATGGTCATACCAACGCTGATGCCCTACTGTGATAGCCCTTTGAAAGCAAGTACCTTCCATCCAATGCATAATAAACTGAACACTCACCTAGGGTCTTCAAGACCAAGCCATTGCCGATGTTAGTTGTGATGCTCCAACTTTTCGAACGAATGAATTTCCAATCAAATTCCAACTGTAGCGTTACTATCGCGTGTAGAACTATTATACCCAAAAAACTGCAACATACTGATAAGACATACCGAATTACATCAAAGAAATGTCTAAAAAATCACAATGCCACTCAAGAATCACGACTGAAGAACAGAGGTCAACGCACGGATGAACACAACACTGGTGAGATTTCGAAAAAAAAACGCAACGCCGGATATGTGCAAATGCGATATCCGGAAAATAGTTCGTGAAAAACATCGCATTTTCTTTGTTGAAATCATAAGTACTCGCGTTTAAATTTCAAAATATTACGTGCTTTAGCAATATATATTCGTACGCTAGGAAGAGTTTAGGTTTTAACTACATTTGGGTAAATGTGACAATCGGCTTCTACATATAGGACCAAGATGGCGGATGCGCTGGATTTATATACAGTTGTACAGTGAACATTTTAGAATCTGTCAGTTATTGCAAGGCCCCAGGCTAGTATATAATAGCCGAAAAATGGTAATTGAATGCCTCTCTATAGTATTAAATGACATTCTTTCGTTTCATGGTTAGTGTTTCAGACTACAACGATACATTACGTTTACTTATGTAACATGCTTATATTTATTTTGCAGATTTGATCAGATATGATAGCTTTGCAGTGTTCCACATCTTAGCCTCTGTAATTTCTAAAATTTAACAAATTAGGTAAGTTAAAAGCTTGATATCCGTAAATGTAGGGGAGATTCATTTTGTGAATTTAATGTCGTACGCAAATATTTGGTGGATGCATGAGAATTTCTTCTTGGGATGACAAGTATCTCTTCCACTGATATTCCTTTTCAGGTTAATGTTTGAGTCAATGGAAAGCCCATCTCTTTCGCAACAAATTTCCAATTCAATTGCAGCCAGCTCTGGCCAGGAACCAATAAAGTTTCCCAGCAGCCACATTGATCATTCTTTGAATGATCAACGGTTAGGTTGCGACTACTCCCGGAATGACAAAGTTGCCGATAACATGCTGCAGCTTCTGGCAGTTGTAAACAAAGTAAACGGCAGTCAACCGTTGAATTTGGACAGGAATGACATCAGCTTGGTTGTTGATGAAGAGTCTTTCTGTGTTAAACGCAATGGGAATCCACGATGGCAGTGCAACGTGTGTCCCAAGTATTATTCGACCAAAAACAGCCTCATCACTCACTTGTTGAGTCATTATGGAACGAAGCCGTTTGCTTGTTCAGTCTGCAACAAAAGCTTCAATCAAGCTACTCGTTTGAGATTTCACATGTTGAGCCACAAAGGGAAACGTCCGTATATTTGTACCACCTGTCAGCGTTCGTTTTCTCAAATGATCCATCTAAAGAGACATGTTTTGACACATGAAAACAAGCAACCGTATTACTGCAAAACCTGTGCAAAGGGATTTGCCCTGCAGAGTGAGCTGCAGAGTCATCTTCAGTTACACAAAAAACAACAGATCGTCAATAATGAGTACCTTGGGGAGATTCTTGGCAAGGATGAAGAGCCTGTAGGCGACCTGAAGTGTAACCTATGTGGACGGAAGTTCCTTTTTCCAAGCCAGATGAAGGACCACATGCTGTCGCATACCCAAGTTCGACGTTTCGAATGTTCCGTTTGCAATATGAAATTCCTGAAAGTCCATCATCTCAAATCTCACTGTCTGACTCACAGTAACTTACGGGCCCATAAGTGCGACCACTGCTCCAGGTCGTTTACTCTGAAAGGAAATCTGATAAGGCACTTGTTAACCCACACCAAGGAGCGCAAATTCGAGTGCGAGATTTGCTGTAAAAGGTTTTCCCAGCGACAGACATTGAAGACTCACATGGTCATGCATGCAGAGACGAAGCCATTTTCGTGCCCAGTTTGCGGAAAGGCTCTGGCCAGGGCACATAACTTGAAGAGCCATATGGCATTACATCGCAGCGAAAAGCCTTACAAATGTCCCCTTTGCAACAGTGGCTTTACCATGAAAGGCAACCTTCACCGGCACTACAAAGAGAAACACAAACACACGAAAACAACTTTAAACTTAGATGTGGAGAAAAGCGGCGACACAATACCATTGTCTAGTCAATATTTTGCATCAAACAGACCTAGTCATATTACACGGATGGAAAACGAGACCAAATTCGATGCCTCGCTCAATTTTTCAGCTTTCGAGGAAAACGAACTCGAGTTTGCCAAGAAACGTAAAAAGCCAATAACCAAAAAACGAAAGTTCGATAGACTGTTAGTTCATCAACAACAGCATAATCAGCATCAACAGACCAACATGCTCATATCTCTCCAGCATTCGCAACAAAACAGCGAGGCAAATCCAGCTCATCTGTTAATCCCAATGCATAACGAAGCTAGTCATCCTCAAGGTGGGTTAGTGCAAGGCAGGAAAATCCCATTAACACAACCACCAACCGCAGCATGCAGCCTAGCCGCTACTTTCCCAGATTCACTTTTGCACTACTGTAATGAAATTTCTTGTGCTTGCAAATTTCAGGGCCAAATAGGCTATAATCATCATCATCACCTGATGCATAAATTGCATTCTCTTCATACGGCCATAGATACATTAGCTTTAACTAGTGGTAAACCGAACGAACAAGTGTCTGCACTCCATATGGCGATTGACGAGATGGCAAACTTATCACAGCAGAAACAGACTCAACAGAACAATGCCTTTAGTTAGTTTTTTTTTTCAATACTTATCTTGACGTGATTAATATGTTATGCTCGAGTGTTGTGTAACTGGAATTTGCAGTGTTCTTTTCTAGACAAAACATAAATAAAATAATACAAACGTGATATTGTGCAAATGCCTTACTTATAACTTCTTAAGTGAATCTGTTTGATCTGTGAGTCAAATAACTTTTAAAAAATCCTAAAATAATAGTTTGTGGAACAAGATGTGGGCAATCACTTTTGTTCTTACCTTTAATTAAGAAGAATTTCAGCTAGTTTTTTATATGTATCACCAAAGACCATCCAAGATCCTTATTCCTCCATGAAAATATTTTGTTGTGGAGGGCAATATTTCTAATAAAGATAAAATTGGAATAGTTTGATAAAAAAACAACTGCATATAACGCAAGAGTTGCCGCAAATATTTATTAACAACTATACCACCAGAAAATTTACACGTCGCACCAGAATTCTGACCTTAAATAGTCAATGTTACCAATGCTCCTATAGCCATCTTTTTAAAAGTCCCAGTGCAGATTCCAACGTTGTTAAACTAGTTGGAACATTTGCTCCAGTGGATAACAAAGAAGCTGCTTCACAATAGTAACCCGTTTGCTTCAAGTCCAATGCTATTTCCTTAATATCATCAAATTGCAGGTGGTTGCGAATGTATAGGAACAATCTTTTGTATAATACTGTTGTCACTGTGAAAGCAGTCATTTTTCTTTGGATCAACAAAGAGCAAACCTCATCATCTAGATTCGCAACTTGTTCCTGTAAAAAAATATTTGCGTAGAACTTATTTTCACAGTAACTGTTAATGCAAATGTTAAATCTGGCTTTTAGAAACAAATCTAATGTTTTGCCTAGGAACTTTAGCACATGCATAAGTTAGTCTAGAAAAGCAAACATACCTTAAAGGCAACATTGCAATAAATTTCAATTTACCAGGCTATGGAGATACATTGTGTAAGATTCATAATGAAACCATAGTAATATACTATCATTACCTCATCATATTGTGCTGCTGATGAAAGTACTTTATCGTGCAACTTGCTATGTGTTGTAAGTAATGCAAATTTCAAGGAATGCTGTAAACTTCCATGTTCTATGACTTCTATTAACGCAATTTCCAAACACTAAAAAAACCAAGCAACATTATCAAATTCGAATATAAGTTTTCCATTAAATTATATCGGTAATTTAAAATCCTACCTCTAGACTTAGTTTGCATTTTTCTTCTGTTATTCTCACTACAGAAACAACAGAATCCAGACTATTTTCATCCTTCATTTTTAGCATCAAATGTATAATTTTGTACCAGCAATTTTTTTCGTAATGCCTGACAATAAGTGAACGCAACTTAATAACTAGTTTACATTTGAACATTTGCTAAACCATAAAGAAAATTGGTAAATTACTCGTTATATTTTGATGGCAATGTTGGCCAACATAGAAGCAACTTAATGAGCATATCTGCCTGTTGCAGCGTTGTACTTTGCTCAAGCAATTTCATGAACAGTTTTTCCTTTGATTCGTCATTTTCCATCTCCTCCGACATTACCTGCAAAATGTAATTATAGTACTGAAATCATATTACGATACCCATTTACTCCGTATTCCTGGAAATACATACCTGTAAATCTGGCCAACCGCTGATTATGAATGCATTGGCCTTGTGCAATGAAAGGTTTTCCATCTCTTCACTATCTTCCGGATAAATCTATAATCCAAAATTATTCAGCATCGGTACTTTTGAGCCAAGAAAAGTACATATCAGTAAAACTACAGGGTTCACCAAATAACAGTACCTTTTCTAGTAGTAAGAATATGCTCATTTTCACTGAAATATCAACTACGCAATCGTTGCATAACGGGTGTAACTCTGCTGCTATGTCATTAAGATCTACCAAATCTCCTCTGAAAATGATGGAAAATATAAATTAAAATCCTGTTGAGGTCCCTAGGCTTTAAATATAAAGCTGTATTTCAAATAGATCCAAAATACTAATCTGATTTTGCAAATTAGTAGTTTACCCTTGCTGGTGATGAGTGATGCTATCTTCAACGATTGTGTTTAACACTTTGATGCAATCTCTGTTTTGAAATAGTTCACTACACTGGTCATTATCATGCCTGTAAAGTTATGTTGCACCATTAGAAATTTCAATTCAACGTTTATGTCATTCTCATTTCTTCTGGTAAAATTAAGCGCACCAAACCTTAATATATCTTTAATTTGTGAAATAGTTTCGATGATAACATCGCCGGGTGGTATAGATATTTCAGGTGGGCAAACGCTGATTAATTGCTGTAGCATTTCTAAAGGATGTCCATCCATTATACATTTAAATAATGTGGTTTTAATTTTATCTGGATGTGACATGGAAAGGTCGAGAGCTCGGAGGAACTGTCTTAAATCTTTGTCATCAAGCTGCCGAAGATCGTTGATGTGTTCACCCTGCATCCATTCCAAATGCTTTAAAGCCTTCTCAAAACAGTTCAAGGCGTTTTGCCAATTTATCCTAGAACGTGAAAATGTCGTCAGTCGGATGTTTTATAAAAACATGACACTATATTTCCCCGAGTGAAATTTAAAGCATTAGAAAGTACATATTTTGAGATAGTCATCTCAAAGGCTTTTTTTTTTAATGATCCGTTTCTCACCTCTGTGTAGATTCCTCTTTATGTTTGCTCACTTCGAATTTTGCGTATTTCAAAGTGCGGTTCAAAAGTTCCCTCCTTGTACTCTCGGCCATGTCGTCGAGCGCCATCTCGACAAATAGAGCACCTTCGACGAACGCAACCAGGTCGTCGGGAAGAAGTTTGTCGAAGAAATCCTTGCAGGAGTTGTAGCGGGAAATCCATTCCTTGTGGCCTAACTGAGTCGCTTCAATTTTATTTTTCTCCCAAAACATCTGCAGAAGCCAAGTGCGATACACCATGCTGGCATCCAAAGTTTGCTTGCAACATTTTGACAGTTGTGATGAAAGTTTTGCAAATAGGTTAACATTGCCGGCGGTAAGCACTGGCTTGATTAATTTCAAAACGTCATGTTTTCCACTGACAACTGCTTTGTAATCGAGTCCTGAAAGAATAAATATCATTTTTTGTGGTAGCTGGCAAAGATAAAACTTCATGTACATATAATAAGAAAAAAAATCCCGTAATTATTCTCACTTCTGTGCAATCATGCATAACTTACTTGCTGTATGCGGGTAATATTAATGCATAAACTACTACAGGATTATTTTATTTAAAAAAATCACCTTGTGTGAGAGATTTCAATTTCCGAAGAACTGCTATGTGGTTTTGGCAATCCTTGTCCTTTGGAGAACACTGGCTTAACAGGGAGTAGTAGTATAGAAGTCTGGCATGATCGCACCCAGAAATTGTCGCAAAAATGGTGCTCGTCATTCGATCTTTGAACTTCGGCAAGTTGTTCATGAGAGCTGGAAGCAAATCCAAGTCGGAGACCCTACGTTCTATGTTCGATACATTAATTTCCTCATCAGCGAATAAATATTCCAAGTGAGATATGTATACTTCCCAAAGCGGGACGTTGTATTTGCGTGCTAGTGTGATTGCAGTATTGTATACTTTTTCTTCCACTGTCCTGGAAAAATATACAAGTAATCTTATTAGCATATTTTGAAGAGCTGGTATGCGATTGCTTTTAGTTTTCTAAGTAAAAGGAAGAACATTGGAACAAAAATACAAAGCAAAAATTATAACTTTGAAAATACTTACATAACTAATCCAAGTACAGTTTCCTGCTTGTATTGGTCATCATGACTGAAACGAGCCACATCTACCCCTCTCCCAAGACTCTGTAAAAGTCTTCCTTGAGCATAGTCTGCTCGTCTTTTCTCGTACACTTGCAGCAAGTCACAGTATTTCCTAAGTATTTTTTGGCTCTTATTCGTGGTCCTGGTTTGAGCATAACGGATTGCAGTTTTAACGATAACGTTTTGATCACTTTTAAACAAATCTTGTGGCTTGACAAGTTCTGCCAGTTGGCAAATGTGCAGCGCAATGCAGTAAATTGCTAAATTCAAGCAAGCATCGCTGTTTGGAAGCTGTTGTATACATTCGTCGATTAACTGCGGATCTTCCAATTGTAACAGATGTGCAAATCCAAGCATGGAATCAAGTGGCAATAAGCTGACCGAAACTTGCTGCAAAACTGCAAAACAAACAAAATGTTAAAATAACTGATCAGGTGAGGCTTTTTGATAAATGATAGAAATTTACGATCGAAAAAAGTTAATGGAAAAATACCTTTCAAAAAATTACTCCTGTCTCGAGTCTTATCCAATAATGCAATCTGAAGGAGAATTAAACCAATAGACAAGGATGGATCGCTAACTTCGGGAACAGCGTAGCTATCAAATTTGGGCATCAACGGGCTAGCAATGGCATTAGGTTGCACTGATGCATAAAATTCAGGCACTGACAACCTTTCAAATTTGTTATTGTCACCGAGAGAATTGCCAGAATCCAAGTTTTTTTTCGACTGCCAATGCGGCGCCACCCAACTGAAAAATGTTAATGGTAAAATCTATATCAACTCCGTAGGTATATTTTCTTAAGGTTTTCCATAACACAAGCATTACATACCTCATTGTTTGCTTCCAAAAGTCTGTATTCCCAACGCTAGACAATACTTGCTTGGTTGCCTCGGTTGTAAAGTGGTGCAGATGAGATGTCAATGTCTTCTCGTTGGTACCACTATCTTGATCGTTTAAGTTGGTATTCTCTATTTTAGCAGCAAATCCTTCAACCTCAAAATTAAAAAAAAAAAAAATGAAGCGTTTAGGTTAAACCCCACATACACATAAACGAATCAATGATATATTTTAAGCACACACTTCTGCAATGTCGATTAATACCCTCAACTTCTGCTGCAACACTAAGCTTTCAAGAGATTGCATTGTTTCGATTATATCTTCCAAGGTATCGCCTGTGCAAAATATCTCTGAAAATGCTAAAAGTCGTTGCCTGAAATTTAAAATACAAATAACAGTTGATTATTATTCACATTTAGTAAGAAACAATAACTATATTTTACTGATAACAGCATAGAGAGGTGGATGGAAAATGTTTGCAATTTCAAGAAGTTCTATAGTCACTGTATTGAGGTACTAAGAACTAGATTATCAGAGCTTGGCAAGGTAAATAAAAGCTGTTAATTTATACCTAGCTTTAATGTCTTTGAAAAGTTCGCATTTGCCAAGCGCCAAACAGACTTCCCATCCTTTGGAATATTTGTGAGAAACGAGGCTCTCGCAGGCGTTGTAGGATGCATTAAAATCACGGGCCTATATATTTATTAATCAAATAGTGGTTCTGTTAATTAAAACATTGTTTTTGCTAAAGTAAATAAACGAATAATTTAGAAAAATATTTAGAAAGCCGATGGAACATGGGCATTACATACCTGAAGAGCTGCCGAAGCAACCAGAATGTAAATCTGTTCTTCCCATTCTCTCACATCTTGGTCAACTCTAAGATAATGACCTAAAGTCATCAGCTTTTGAGATTCTTTATAAGCGTCTGGCTTTGATTTGAAAATTTGTCTAATCAGTTCCAGTCTATTTGTGCACATTCTCACTTCAGGAGTACATGAAAAATATTAAATTGCATTAATTAATAAGCATGAGAAAGTCAAACATTTTATATAAACATAGATAAACGCCAAACATGTAACATTTTGGAGAAAAATGTGTACTGATTTAATTTCCTGAATCAACCTAGCCAAAACATGTAGCCTCCAGATAATAAATCGGTTACTTTTACTATTAAAAACTTATCATCATTCTTATCAAACATACCTTGCAATGGTAAAATATTGATTTCAAAGAAACTTAAAATTGGTAAAGCATCAATTAAATCCAATTCGGCCAGAACGGATTCAGAAGGGCTGGTTATCAACTTCAAACACTGCCTGCAAGTAATGCAATTACTCATTTATAATGTATGCACATATTTTTAGTTAACGATGATAAAAACAAATTAGGGAAAATTGCTAACTTTGCTAATTCCATGGCAGAATCCTTTAAATTCGATGAAGAATTGAAATACTCAGTCGCTCCCTTGATCACCAGCATACTAGCTTTTTCATCTGATATACCATTCTCCACAGGCAAGCACAAAGCCAAACTGCTCGTCTTGTTGCTCGCATTACTGTTTGCCTTATCGCCACTCTTAAAAAGGCCACTGGCTAGCAAAATGTTTTCCCTCTTTCCGGAGCATAGCAAGCTTTCCACAAAGATCTACAGAAAGTTTTACGGTTTTAATGAATGTAAAGCAGTGTTGACTAATATGTTTAAAAGGATGAAAAACGGTAATTTACCTCAGCACATGTGCTCTTATCAATGCAATGGAATACATCTGTTTGCAACTCTAAAACATCTTCCAAGAGTTCTTTCCATTGCAGCTCACCGGGAGGTGGTTCTCTATGAAACACATAAATAGATCTTCAGATGTGCAATAATAAAAATATAAAAAGTTCTTCAAAATTTGTAAAAAATTAAGAAAACATTAGTCTATATATTATATTATTTATCTAGCATTTGATTTTGAGCATAATATCTGAAATAGCACATAACGGTTTGTAAATAATGGTTCTACAAATAAATGAAAAACTTAAAAAACTCACTTTCTGCTTGCTACTCTAGTCATTTGTCTCAGTAACTGCATGACTTCATTGGGATCATTTTGACAGGTTTTTATGGCAGTAACAGATTTATTTATTCCATGCTTTTCCAAAATTTCCGCTGCATTTAGGTGTTTTTCCAGCTCATCAAGTTCATCATGCAGGAAGTTCGTTTCTTCAGTCTGCGAACTATAGAGCACTTGCTTATTAAACTTAAACGGGTTACATTTGGTAAAAAAGGACTGGGAAATTACATTTTAACAATAATGAAATATCATCAGGGAACAACTGACCCAAAGCCTCGTTGAGGAAGACACTCCAATATTGCAAAAGAATTATTTAATTGCATATCTTCTTGGCAGGTATAGATGCAATCTAAAGCCAATCGCATGAGTTCGGTAGCTGGGCTGAGAATAGGATGCTGCTGTTCGACACGAGAATTTTGAAAAATCTTGACGCACAGAGTTAGATCGTATTTAGCTAAGGACAGCAGATACTCCCTCATGAGTTCCTTCCAGCTTCCTTGAGAATATTTTTCACAACGACTCAAAAAAGGAATCAGCCAGCGTCTCACGTTTTTCACGTAGCTTTCTTCAGATGACTATATTAAATAAAATAGAATAATTTATCACCACAAATATTTCATTAAAATGGAATCTAAGCATAATACCGAAAAGATTCTTACTGTTGACATTAATAGATGAATTTTTTCGCTGTCTTTCATTGATTGAAGGCAATCAAAGGTAATGGAATCATCAACGTAACATTCGTAAACCAGCACTTCCATTGTCAGCAGATCGTCATGAAGCTTCTCCAAGCCCTAAAATTCAATGTTTTCAATTGCAAATTGCTAAAGCCACTGATATGTCTTCATTTTTTGGTGATATATATTAAAACGCACAGAATTAACATACCGGTACGTTCCGTTCCATTGCCAAATTAATCAATTCAAGGGAGTTGTTAACAAGACGGCTCCTTCTTTCAATTTCCGCAGATCTTTCGATGTACCACATAGTTAAAAATTGTGTTGTTATGTTGCTACAGTTGTATTTCTCTAATTCAGGATTGCCCTCATAAAGAAATTCCAACGATGGCATCATATTTCTGTTAACAACTTTTCTGAAATTTAAACCATGCACATGATTCTTTACAGCCAAAACTAAGGAATATCCATCTCATCACACACCTCAACAGAAATAATAAAGGTACCTGCAAGCCTCCAATTCCACCCAATCTGGTTCCCTGATGGATTCTTGTTCCCAAGAATAAACAGCTTGCTTCTTGTCGTAAGCACATTCTGGAAGCAAACTGCGATATTCAAAAGGCGACGTGGTTTCCGGAAAATTCGATAAAATGGGTAATCTAAATGGTAAAATGTATGAAATTTATCATAACCATACCACTCGTAACCCCATGTATTACATTAAAAAATTTCAAAACTTGGTGATTGTTCTGGTCGCCAATATATGAAATATTCTACCTCGATATATATTTGATGCAATCTTGCATGATCGACGTGAATACCCAATGCAACACAGCCAAGGGACAAATACGGTAAACTACAGCTTACCTGTGGGACAGTACTTCATCCCCGTGATATGTAAACATAGCTGCCACGAATTGCCAATTGCTTCCATGAGCAAATTGGACCGTAGCTTCAACGGCCGGTTGTGATCGAAAGTTGTTAAAAAACTTGTAATCAAAATACTCATCGGCAACCATAGGACCACCAAGCATCACCTAGAATCAATCATAATTTATGAAACAAAAGTAAACTGAAATAATAAGATTAGCGGCTGACCAGAAATGCAATCCTATTGCACATGACACCTTAATTACCTCGTAAGTGGCTAATCTGTCGATATACCTAAGAAGTTTTTGTCGTGTAAGGCAGAGGTTTTGTTGTTCGACAGTTAATTTCGAAAATTGCACTTGTGATAATAAATCGTCACGAGCCTTCTTAGCATTAGATTGTTTAACTTTTAAAACTTCCTCATCTTCACAATCTAAATCGTCATAAGGATCTTCTGAATCTCCAACTACATATCTTAATAAGAGCAAACACACATTGTTGATGAAGACGCTTCTTACAATTTATTTTTGCATATTATAGCATAGCATATATGTCAAAACTTACATCCCATCATCTGTTCCTTTTCCGATGGATATCAGTGTATCCAAATTCGTCCCTTGTAAGCCATAATTAAGCAGAGCCCGTGCGGATTCAATGTCCTCTGGTACTCTTTCTAAACATTCATGAAGTACCCAGGAGCGTTTTGTTATTTTGCTCTGAAATAAGAAAGGAGGGCTAAAAAAGAATTCCTGCGTCACTCACGAAAAAAAATACCAAAAAATAACTTGCCAGGTAATCTTGGATTGATGCTAGCGAAACTTTGGCATTTCTCCACTGTCGTTGATAGACCAAATCACAATCTAAGCCATATGCCTTTGCTAATTCAATGGCTTCTCCATACATTTCAGTATCCAGCTTGCGAGCAAACAGCTCTTCCGGCGTTGTGGATTTTAAGCAAATCAATCGATAGGTTTTATTAAGAATCCTGTAATTAGCAATGAGAATATTTACCATTTAAATAAAACAGTTTCATAACAATTGCACTTTTAAAAAAAATGTTGTTAAATGATATAAGTATTTGCTTTTGTAATCAACAATTAAATCCACTTTAAATATGAAATAGAATAATATTTTTTTTTTTTGCTATGTAATCGTACAATATTACAATTGCCAACAGGCCTACCTACTTTGGCTTTCTTCTTGGTGGCTGAAACTTTTCACTGTCCGTAATGTAATACAAAGCAGTTTTCACAAACGTTGAAGTTTTATGGATAATGGTACCATCTTCGTCGTCACTGCTTTCTTCAACTTCTTCCAGGATTTCGTCCTCATTAACCGATTCTGGAGAAACTGATCTTCTTTTTGTGTTAATCATACTCTCACACTAAGCATCAAAACGAAAATGCATTATAAAAAAAAATTGCATTTAAGGATCTTTTTCCTAATTTAATAAAACTAAAAAAAATCACCTCCATCACTAAAAAGCTCTTATCATACGAGGCTGACACTTGCGGCTGGGAGTCGAACCACTCTAATGAGCTGCCTAACAGATTATTTAAATTATGAATGGATGAAACTGCGACAGCCCCAGAATAGCGCGCGATAATTAAAGCCTGGTGAAAAAAAATTGTAAATCAAAACGATTATCAAGCAATATCTAATAAAAATAATGTAGGAAACGATAGCACAAAAGGGATACAAACCTTTTCAGACCACCAATTGACATCCACAAGGTGGTGTCGTAAAGGGTCTTGTGCTAAATCAATAAAAATAGTTGTAAGTACAACAACATCATTACAAATTTAGTTTAAAATTAAGATAGAGCACAATCAACTTACGAGAATTAGTTTTCTTCTTTTTATTGGGAAAACTTAAGGATGGGTTTTCGATGTTGAAATCAGGCTTGAAATTACAACAACACTTTTTAGACATAAATATTATTTAAAAACAAGCTAAAAAAAGGTGCTTTTCCGGAAATTGGCACACTGATGTGTAAACTTAGCTAGAAAATAACAATAATGACAATTCACCTGATGTCTTAAAGGCCACATCTTCTTAATTCTCAAAGATGGAACATCCCATAGAGACAGGGTACCAGATATGTGGATTGCAACAAGCATGGTACAGTCCAACGACAAGCACAATTTCACAACTGTATCCTGAAATAATGCTAAAACGTTAATCGATAATAAAATGATAACAACCCTGAAAATAAAGTATTCAGAAACCCCGTAAACTGCCTGTAAAACTATTTTTTCTTTAAAATAAGGAATAATCTCAATAATTAAGTCAGGCCAAAGTTCCCCAAATTATAATTATAGTATAAATCAAATGTAATCTTACTGGCTTTTCTTTCCTGTGGAAGATAAAAGCCGGAATCTTTTGGAACAGGTTTGCCGATGATATTTTCTAAAACAGAAATGTTTTTATCATAAATTTTGTGTCGTTAGTTTAAATATTGGCTAAATCAAGGCTTAGTTCAGTGGTCTCCAAAGTGGTGTGGGTGAGATATTCGCAAACCGAAATTTTTCTTTTTATAATTTAATAAAAACCGATGATTCCATATGAATGCCTTGAATTTATGTATTAATTCGTAATGTGTACAAACAAAGTCTGGAGACCGCCGCCCTAACCTACATGTAAAACTGAATGGACTGCTTGAAAAAACAAGCAATACTTATTACACGTTTCATTTGTTCTTCCTCAAGAGACTGCGAAACCCTGTAATACGGAGTATCTGAAAGCAATCTCCAAGTTACAATCCCGCACTGATCAGCGAGATAAAGGCCATCTTCCGCACGTGAAGTATTTGAGGAACTGACGACGCCACTGCATATTATCGTATTATACTTGGGGCTGTACACAGATGACGTTACTCCTTGAGCGAAGCACTTGGACAAATTAAAGGAATGGAAATCTAAAAAGCCATCTGCGGGGCTGCAATTAGGCATTTGGATGAAATCAGAACAATAAATGAATATGAAATTATATAAAAACAAGAGCAGAGAAATGCGGTTATGTACCTTACAAAACAGCTACGCAGAACCCCCTTATAATTGATAAGGATAATTTCATAAAACCTGGTCAAATGGAAAAGTAGGTAAGAAATTGATCATTTTAATAGGGTTGATGCATTTTCGCATTCTAGTATTTTACATAAACCTGATTTCAAATATATGTTCATAGAAAAATGCCATTAGAACACTGAATTTTCTTACCAATGAGTTTTTTGCACTCTGGCATCAACAAAATGCATCGCTACCAGAGCATCACTCAAATCATGGGGTCCAGTTGAAGTCTGAAGCAATGGAAAATGAAATTGATAAACACAAATAGAGTAAATAAGAGCAATAACAGTATGCAATTTCAAAAAATGCAAATTGCATACCGCTTCAATTACAAATAGCTTGCTTCCTAAGGCATCAAAGCAGTCAACGCAACCGTTGCTGTAAGACAAGGCTAGTAAGCTGCAATCAGGGCTCCAAACCAGTTTTCTCCACTGAGGAAATGGATCCTTGACAACTGAATTCAATTTGAAAAGTCAGAGCTATTTAGTTTATTTTTTTCCTATTCAATTTGCACAAACATTCAAATTATGTATAAACTTGCCAAAACATTTTCCAACAACAGTAGAATATTCATCCTTGATTGATCTAAGCAAATTAAAGTACCACACATATGTAATGAAGATATTTATTAAATAATCTATCAGTAAATATAATTATTAGTGATTTTATAATTTTAAATTTGGTCAAACCTGATTTCAATCAATGTATCCTGTAAGATAGCCACCACTTTGCCATTGCTGAAAGAAGTACAAGCTTAGAAAATTACTAATAAATCACAATAAATAAATATATTTCGCCATAAATTTAGTTCAACCAATACATACCCTCCAACAGCAAATAACCAGCTTAGGCGATTATTTATTAGCCTAGACACCTCCGCAGGAATGTAGCCCGCAATTGAACTAAATATCGACCACAGAGCAGCTAAAATGTTTAATTTTATTATTTTAAAAAATGTGAAATTAACATATTTTGGTGAATGCTGTGGTTGATGGACCTACTTTTCACATAGGTTACATTCTTCTTTTTTAGAATTTCATCGGCAGTTGAATAATTTTTCACCTAGATAAAATAATAAACATAGAGCAAAACCTCGTGGCAACTATGTATAAAATGTATTTAGTATAGAGGGCAGAGATAGAGCAATGGAAAGCAAAGTCAGGCAATCTATTCTTTCATTAAGTATCCTGAAATAATTGCGGAAAACCCTGAAAATATCATTCTTGGTATTAATGTGGCAACTATCGTTTGCCTAACAAGATAGACATTCTTTAGGCAGGGATATTTGTGATTCATGGTTTCACGAAAGGTATAATGAAAAAATAAAATTGCTAGTCTAGCATTGAGCTAGTATCGCATACACGCAAGCCTCCGATTAATCCATCGTGATGGAAAATTTATGTTGTCAGACTAGACATAGTCCCGGAGAGTCACTGTTTGTGCTCGGCAAGCCCTCGACAGCTGGGGCGTGCTTAGTGGGTGATTGGGTATGATGAGGATTGGGCTATCGCATACAGTCACAACTTAAAAGCTACAGCGTTGTCCTATCTTCTGAAAATAGCATTATCAACATGCACCAATGGTGAACGCGTTGTATCCTATCGTCACATCCACAGTGATCATGCCCATAATTATAAGGTAGTAATTTTTCATTCTGTTATTAACATACAAAAAATGTGACTCCTTATCTGCATATGTTTATATGCTACCTGTAGACTGAAAACTATGTTCATGGTGTAAAAAATTCAACCTCACATGCCCCAAAAATATGTGACTCATGTACGTAACTAGAGATCTTGTCACCAGTTTGTACCAAATTTAAGGATGACCCTGAAATGCGTTTAAACTTTATGCACAGTGCATGATATATTTAACACAAGTATTTTACTTTAATCCAAGTGCTTCATGCTTACCAATAACTCCGGCTCTTGTGGCCATTCCGCGTATGTCAGAAACTCATACAGTATTTCGGACTCATGTTCAGAAATGCCTTCATTATCTTGGTCTTCAACTGCTGATTTGACTTTTGTTGACATGACGGAAATTTACGTAATCGTAAAAACTGCTGAAACTATGGCTAAACTTTCGCCAACGCAGTCAACAACACATGTAGATGGACAACTTGGCCAAGCAGCCTGTTGGCAAAACCTCCAGGCATGCCAGGGAGAGGCTAGACAGGCTAAAGTACATAGGGCGAAAATTACATCATTGGCATTCCCGGGAGTTTTGAATTTCGATATCGTAATAATCGTTATGTAATCAGACAAACATTTATCGTCTAATTAAGTTCTACACTATAATTTATACAGGGTTGTTATATTAGCAGCATATTTTTATAATCACACTTAACGTTTTATTCTCACAAAAAAAAATATGTAAAAAAAAGGTGGTTAACTCACAGTTTTCACACTTTTTCAAATTTAGAACAATGTGATGCTCGCAAGATCGAATTCGAAACAAAATAATTCTGGTACAGTTGGTATCTCGAGACTTTTTGTATCACTCATGTGCGATAAGGCCTTCACGAATCCTTTCATTATTTTTCCATACCCTAATAAATTCTTAATTTGTTATAGTTATGTATCCAGTGAGTAAAAATAGCTGCATGGAAGGGTTCTCTTTCTGTGTGAAAATGAGAATTCAACCTGTTACCCCATTCGGAAAAATAAGTAATTAACTGCTAAAGCCCCTATTTTTAGACAATTTTTTGGTCACAAACATTACTAGTATAATTACTTGTAATTTTTATATTTGTGCAAAATTTGCAGAAGAATATATTAGATAACTAAACACCCCGCAACGATATTAGTTCTAAAGCATAATACGTTTCTTCATATGTAATACATGCAGTATTTAATTAAAACAAACTGACATAAAATAGCAGCCATGCACACATTTTGAAAATACAACGCTCACATTACAAATTAATACAAGTCACAAAACAGAAAATGTCTGATTGTTGAAAAAATGTTGATGGTAAAACCAATTAACATCATGAAGAACAAAACATTCCAAAAAGCACTATTAAGTTTAATTTTAGATTCCTGTGCATTTAAAAAAAATACTTGGCAATCAACTAAATGTGACAAGAAATTCGAGCTTCGCTTCTTTAGCGCGATCCACTTTGAATAGTTGGCAAGCATTTGTTTTCTAAATACATGGAGAAAATGATCATAACATCTGTATTTAATTAAGAGTTATTATAATTTAAAATCAATGTCATAATTTTCGACACCCTTTTTTTTTCTTTGCATTTTTCATTTTTAAATTGGAAAACAATATTCAACAGAGAAATAAATTCCCGCTTTTGTCGACAACCTTTATTAACGCCTCATCTTTCTAAAAAAAATAAAGATAAGAAGAAAAATTACAAATCTGAGAGTAAAGATGCGATACTAAATAAAGTTTGTCGATATAATTAGAAAATTAATTTGTTCAGTAAGTAAGGATAGGGTTTCAAACCCCATTAAACTGCGCACATCTAAGCAATGGTTAGTAAATCACTAAAATTAAAGGAAAGGATCATGCGTGTATACTAAACAAATAAATAATGAAATATTTAAAAACTCACAAATTAAGTGATGGCTCCTTGTAAACCACAGGAGTCCGTGTTCTACGTTTTCCGACTAAGCTTTTTTTGTCGTCCTGTAACTCTTTCTCTCCGCTTTCAAGTATACTTTGACAAAGGTTTACAACTTGCTTTCTGCAAATTAAAGAAACATTAAGTCGTTGTGAAAATATATATTTTTTTAAAATTGACTACAGCACAAAACAATCGATAATTACATATAGCGTGCTTACCCTTTTGCCTTAGGTTTCGATGCCATCCGGTTTGGCGAAACTTGTCCCAGAACACTTCTGTCAGGGCTATCCGGGTAATTTGCAGTTTTCTTAACAATTAAAATGTCGGGGTTTGAATGTGCTTCCTTTTTTATTGTCAACCTTTTAGACTTCCTTTTTTTGTTTGTTACTTTTTGGTCATCTTCGTTGCTACAGGATCGTTTTGAGTTGGCCGGACTTCCAACATATTTGGTGGACAGTTGGGCAAGAGGTAACATGTCTTCCTCGTTCTCATATGCTAAAGTTTTGGATGTTGCGATTCGCTTTTGCTTTGGTTTAGCTTTCTTGGAATACTGTTCTGGTGGTTGAGAATGCGTGTCAGCACAGCTAACTTGTCCGTTTTTACACGTTAGTTCGTTATTTTCGATAATGCTCGTGGCTGAAGGAACATCTGGATTTTTTTCCAATCCCTTTGCAGGCATATGAAGAACTGCAGTAACTTCACTTTTTTCTATGATAGTTTCTTTTTTTAAATGATTTCCCACATCAGTAGTTTCTATCTTATCTTTTCTTGGAAAGTTGTCAGGAACTTTTTGAGAAAGATGTATGCTAGGTTCGCACGTTGCTGGTGCAAGGACAGAATTTGCATTCTTTGTTGTTGCCGCATTCTTGGTGGACGATTTTGTAAGAGGAAACCCATCATCGTTGTTCTCATAAGCTAAAGTTTTAGGCGCCGTACTTTTCTTTCGCTTTGGTTTAGCAGTCTTGGAATACTGTTCTGGTGGTTGAGATTTCTCGTCCGCAAAACTAACTCGTCTTCTTTTACTCGTTAATTCGTTCTTTTCTTCAGGATTATTTTCTAATCCCTTTTCAGGATTATTTTCTAATCCCTTTTCAGGTATAGCATGGACTTTTGTAAGTTCATGCTTTTCACCGATAGTTTCTTTTTTCATTTGATTTCCTACATCAATAGCTTCAATTTCATCTTGTCTTGACAAGTTGTCAGCCACTTTTTGAGACACAGCCTCGCACATTGCTGGTGAATGGGCAGAGTTTACATTTTCTGTTTTTGTCACATTCCGTGTTGCAATCACCTGTTCTGGAATTATAAAAGGTTCACCAGTTTCTTGGAAAGCAACTTCTGTTGACGTGAATCCTTTTTGTGAGGCGCGAGCTGAAATGGTGGAGCGTTTACCATCTTTATTTGATAATCGTTCAGTGACAAATTTGGAACCGTTGTCAAGTCTTTTCTCATTGGAGGTGTGTACAATGTGTGTAGTGCCGTTATTGTTATCATCACCCAAAATGGTGGCATCTCCATTGGAAATTACAGTTGAAATTCCGAGGATAGTGTTGTCTGTAATTTGAAGGTTGGAGTCTGTTTCTTCAACAATGGAAGAGTTAATTTTTCTTGCCGCAGGAAACAATGCTTTGCAGATTGGGTCAAATCCAGTGATGGCACTGTTCAGAACTGATGTCAGTTCCATGTCAACTTCAATTGTAATTGTAGCTTGACTATTATTCATCTCGGGAGTTTTTTCAGGAGTTTCCGACAGGCGAAGCATTGGTTCGAAACTATCGCTTCTACGCATTCTGCTTCTTGGACGATTGCTTTTTAATGGAGATGGCAGATCTGAAATCTGTTGAGATGCATGCACCACAAACGTTTCGCGTCTTGACTTTCCTGAATCAATCTGGCAAAGAGCAGCAGGGATTTCTGATGCTGAAAAACGAGATAAATATACAACACTTAAAATTTTCAGCATTACATTTTAAAGCATGAAATGTAGAAATCAAGTGAATGCAAACAAATGTTATATGGTTGATGAAGTTATGGTAATTTGACTAACAAGCTTCAACAGCAGAATTAACATTTTTAAATTATTTTGTTCAACAACTTACAAGAATATGAGAAGCAAAGACAATTTGAAACTAAGTTGCACAAAAAAGCTGACGTTTTTTCTTGTTAAACCACAAATATAACTGCTATTTTCTTAATTGAGTTAATATTCATTGAAATTAATTTCCATCTTGAGTAACCATAGAAAAAAAATTACAAACCTGTAATTGAGGATGGAAAACTTCGGCAAACACTGTCATTTATAGATATATCTGGCGACTCTATGATGGCAGAGAGGTCATACGGATTTGATAATCCTAAACAAAATATTGAAATATAATACAATCCATCAAATACTGCACTAAACTATAATAAGGTATTTTGAAATAAAACGCAATGAGAAAATGTTGTACCAACCAGTGTGTTAACACATTTGGAGGTTAATTTAATGAAATAAACATTAAAACAAATGCATATCAGCTTACTCTGAAGTTGACGCCGGCACTCAACAGTTGATGAATCCTCTTCGTTGCTTGAAACTGTGGCAGATTGACAAGAATTACGAAATGGTTTCTCAACAAAGGTTTCGTTTAAAGGCAAACTGGAAAAATATATTTACTAAATATTAGCAAACTTTCCTTTATTTCTATTAAAACATACAGTAGTAAATTATTATAAATCAACTACTTACTGATTGTTGGATGCTTCATTGCCAATAGGAGAATTTCGGTTTTCAGATGACAAATCCCGCTGTTCGTAATTGAACAGCTCCGCTATCTCCTTAAACTTGCACTTTAGTTTTGACATCATTTTATCCTAAAATCGAAAGGAAAAAGATTATTTCTTGTCTATAGGTAAAACCGGGATGGATTAATAACTAATAAATCCCAACAATATTATAATTTGCAGCATAACTACACTGAGCATTCTCATTTACTAAGTAATTCTGGCTTTCATAAAACAATAAACATTTCAGTAAATTGATGCAAGCTGTCACCAACATTTTAGGTTAATACCAGCACACATTTATAAAGTATAAATTTAATTATCATAAATATCCACTACTAACCATTTGAGTGTTTTTCTGTTGTTCTTGAGTCAACTGATTACTTAAAATAGCTTGCTGCACTTCTAAGTCAAGATTACAATAATTCAACTCCACAATTCTATCCTGCTTCAATTTATTCTCCTGACGCAAGTTTTGCATTGCTTGGGCCAGCTTTCGGTTGTTGAAGAGCAGTGTGCGTTCATATAATGAAGCTTCAACTGAAAGCAATTTAAAACAATCTATCATAAACAACCGTTGTTAACTTGAATGTAAAACGTAAAAACGCTTAAAGATTGGAACGTACGCCTAGACTGAGATCGCCTATGAGTAGATGTGTTGAGATGTCTGGTAACTGAGGTTATTTTCCTGTGCAAACGAGACTTTTTCTTGGCAGCAGCATGTTTTAGACGTGTTCGAATTTTTGCAACAATTTCCTTTTGGGCGATTCTCCGTTGCGAATCATCCTCCTCCCCAGACAATATGTTTTCCAAAGGTTTGTTCATTTTAGGCTTTTAAAGTGTGATATCCATCAAAGATATTTATAGTTGTAAATCGAGGCCTAGAAAATGGAAAGGAGTAAAATACATACACACGTTTTACTTACATTAAATTTAAAAAAAAGAAAAATTGCATATTAATTATGTAGAATTAATTAATTGTGCACTACAATCATGATATGTCAATGGATGATTTCATGGTTAAAAACCCCTCCTTTAATAAAAAGTTTATTTGTGAGACAAAAAAAAACATTTAAAGATTTCACGAAGATAGTATTGTCAACACTACTTAGTTGTGTCGATAAATATACACTTTTGCTGTTGTAATATAATTTTTATTTAACACTTGATTGAGGTGCTCACAATGTGGATTAAACCCAAGGCGATATCGGAAATACTATATGGCGATTTAGCCTTGTATCAGTTGCAATGAAATCCATTAGGGAACAACTTGAAATTAGCGCTAGTACTATCATAAATGGCACAAAGTCAAACCAGCTGCAGTAACGGTTATGCTGGAAAAGACAAGCTTTTTCGAAGCTTATCAATTCCTTTATAAATGTCTATTATGAAGTTGTATAAAGGATATAACCTACCTTCTAGATGATATTTCTAAGTTATCGAAGCCACGCGTTGAAAGCAATACGTTATTAAAATTCAGTTTATCAAATTTCAAAACTTGTCCGAGTCAATGCAGCGCTCCAGGTCTGGCCATCAAATCACCGTGATTGGACAAAGTTGTATCAGACCCGCCAATCATGTGCAGAGGTACAACACAGAGGGCCAATAAGCAATCGACTCTTTATCATCTAGCCGGCTTACTTTCTGTCGGCTGTCGGCGTTTAGGGCCTTAACGTCTGCTAGAGCAGAAAATACACGTGTGTGTGTGAATTTTGTCAGATCCAAAGGTAAATGAAACAATATTTGTATTTCAAATAGCAATTTGACTGTTAGATTTAACCAGTAGCTAACTTTACAAAGTCCAGGCTTTTGACGATTACAGTTTTATATAATGGAAAACCTGACCAAAGACAGCTTGAATAACCAAGTGAGTACAGTACCTATACTAGGATGCCCATAAGACCAGCAAAAGACCCTTAAGATTTAATATCTAAGTCATTTCCATATTTATTTTACAGATTGTGGTAATGAGGAATCTGATTAAAAGAGTTAAAGCATTGACAATAAACGGTTTGATTAAAAAATCCAGAAAGCTCAAAAAGTCTCCTCAGTACGTACAATGAAACTATCCCTAGACATACATACATATACTTGCTTTTTATATTTGTTAAGTTTATAATGTTATTGTTTTTGCACACAATTTAGCCCAGTTGGAAGCGAACCTTTGAAAAAAGACAAAAAATTAGACAGAATTCTAATAGAAATTCACGAAATTAAGGTATGATTGATTACATTTTGAATTAGACTTTAAGCAATGTGTTAACTATTGCCTAAAAAGTAACGCAGATCTTTTTTGTTGTTTCAGAAATTAAATGCTGATGAAATTACTAAATTTGCTCTTATGCACACTGGGAAATTTTCAGATGTGGCCAAGCAGGTAGTGTTATTAATCTAATGTACCTTTAATTTTATACAACCAGTCTTAAGATTGTCCATGCTTTATTATTATTATTATTTCGCCCTAGGGATCAATTAAAGATAGGGCTTTAGCAAGGCTTGCAGAGAACAAATTACTCACAACATCAGTGTCGCAGTTCCGTACAAAGTATACAAAATGGCAAGTTCAAGTTCCGTCCTTGTTTCACATTTGGGAATTTAACAAAAAGGTGAAGGGGAAAAACTTGAAGCCTATACAGAAAGATGAGACCGTCAGTAAAAAAGCTGAGATTAAAAGTAAAGAAGTTGAGAATAACTCTGAAAAAGTTGAGACCATAAACAGAAAAGTTGAAAAGAAAGAAGTTGAGAATAACTCTGAAAAAGTTGAGACCATAAACAGAAAAGTTGAAAAGAAAGAAGTTGAGAGTAACTGTGAAAAAGTTGAGACCATAAACAGAAAAGTTGAAAAGAAAGAACTACCTAAGAAGAAGTGTTCCAATGTGTCAGGCAATACAAAAGATAATACTGCTACAAAACTTGCCGTTTCTGCAACATTGCTTGGTGAAAACGCTCAAAAAGAAGATGCCAATGGTACCGTCACTAGGCCGACTCTCGTGCAATTAAGCAAGAACTTGAAATCAAAACAGTGGCAGGACCTTACAAAAACGGATGGAGATATGGAAATTCGAAGGTTTAACCTTGATGACGTTGTTGGTACGGAATTCCCAATCAACGCTTCCAAGCAAAAACCGAAAATCGAAAAAGATGCCACGATAACCAAAAAACCAAAAGTCAGGAATTCTTTTTTCATTACTTCTGATGACGAGGATACAGCATCTTCTGCAGATGAAACTGAAAAAGATAATTCCAATTTTAAGGATGATAACAGTGAGCAAATGCATTTTAAAAAACAGCCTAAAAGTGCACCATTTCCCAGTGGGAGAACGAAATTTCAAAATACTCCCGCATACTCTCAGAAGAAAAGTCCTCATAATATATGGGATCAAGGGATGACAAAACCAAACAGGTACGTTTTTCCTACCTGTACTGAAATGCCATCCGTTTTGTGTACAGTACGGCATAAATACATCAACAGTACAAATGTTTATTCTCTCAAATTGAAGGTTTATGAAGCCAATTCCAACACAATCGCCAAAATCAGATAACATGCCAAGCACTGGAAAACATACCCATGACAATGCTGCTTCAAGTAAGTATAATACTACATTCATCTTCATATATATCTTATTAAGAAATGATATTATATTGATGTGTTAAATAGATTGAGGCAGTTACTTGCCAAATATTTTGTACAAAACAATTAATATGGGAATTTTCATTTCAGACTCAACCAAGTTGGCGACTTCAAATCTTCATCCGTCTTGGCAAGCTAAGAGAAAGCAAAATAATACAATGTCGGTGGCATTTGAAGGCAAAAAAATTAAATTCGGAGATGATTAAATCATTTTATTAGTTGATTGAAGGAAATAAAACTAACTTGCGTGAAATCTCGAATACATAATTATGCTAGTGATTCATTTCGGGAGGGAACTTCTTTGAACTGGCCGTCTCCTTGATCTTAATTCGACAAAGATAAACCTGGTGAGTCCAAGTACGGCAGCATGCAGGGCAAATTGTAGCAATAATGCGCCAAATCCTTTGAACAATCCCGAAGCGCCCTCTTCGTCGACGATAGTCTGCAAGCAATCCAATGGGCCTTCGTATTTCGTTATTATTGGAGTTACTTCGTACCCAGTGTCCAAGTTATCGATTATCGTGCGGGTTCCTTGAATATGTAGCCTATTCAACACAGTCTCCATGGGATACAACAGGATGTCGGATACCATGTGGCCGATGAAGGATGAGGTTAATTCAACATAGCCATTGTCTGTATAGTCTTCGGTTTTATTTTCAGTCTAAAAATAAACCGGAATCATAATTGTTGAATTCCATTCGTAGATCTGTTACAGATTGTATAATTACTGGTGCATACTATTTAATAAGAATCTTACTTTCTTGCTATTTTTCCGTGCTTGATACCTCCAAATTGATAATGTAAATTGTTGTACAGCTGAAGATACGACATAATGAAGTACGCCATGAAAGGCAGTAGGAAATGCCAATTTCCACACTGGCAATATTCTCGATGTTGGTGTATGTTTTCGAGGAACAATGCGTTTTATTCCTTCAACGATGCAATCGTGAATGCCGGGCTTTTCGCTAGCTATGTCGCTCTGTAAAAATGAAAAAAACGATATACTTGGCATAAAATTCTCTAAAAAAAACAGTTACAAAATAAAAAGTAAACTTACCTGCACAGTTTCAATCAAACAAGCTGAGTAGAAAGGTGTGACAATAGCAACACTAATGCTGCAAGAAAATAATTAAAAATGACCATTAATTTATTATTTCCAATCAAAAATCTTCAAAATGAAAAAAAGCAAGAAATAATACTTACAATTTAAGAAGGAGGTGCTGGCACATTTTTTTAATTGAATCTTGTCGTCTAATTGATCTAAATGAATAAATAAAATTTTAGTAATATAAAACACTGAATCAGCCTCTCTTGTTATCCAAGCCCAAATGGCCTAGCCATTCCAGTGTAAAATTTGTACCAATCAAAGAGTTAGAACAATATTGGTATTGTGAACTTTTGAATCACTATCAAATAACGGGTTGTTACCCTTACTTTGGCCATTGCGTTAGTTTACTTATGATGTCACCACAAACAATAACAAGGCCTTTCACTATAAATACGCTGCCTATTCCTTTCCACAATGTGCCAAGTCCCTGCAGAAAAATAAAATGATGGGTGTAAAACATGTTAAAAAAAATGTAAAGGGTTCTTTAAAGTACCAATCATTGAAACCAAAGCAAAGATACATACCTGACGGCCCTGGATCTTTATGATAATTGGTATGATAGTGAATGGAAGCAAATGATAGCGGCGTGAATTTTGATGCACCTGGAATAAAATTATTAATAGACTTGCTTTAATATGCTGAATGGGCAAGCAGGTCTCTGCTCTCGGTTAATTTATAAAGCTTTAAGAATAGCCTATATTGCATATTGTACTCTTTGTATACGCCTTACCTGGCATTGGTGCTTAAGAACTATAAAGGGATGAGCCAAAACGTTTTCACAGAATGCGCTGGCAAGCCGAATGCTCAGATTGAAATACTTTTGCGATCCATCTAAACAAGAAAAATTCATATGTCAGATTTTTATTTTAATCATGCACAATTCAAGATTGACAATACTAGGTTATCATCTGGAAAACCCTACAACTTGTGATCAAAACTAGTAAAACTTGTCTGTGTAATTTGGATTATGTTCCCCTTGGTCAGCTGTTCAATTTCCCTTGATGACAATTACAAGGATCAAAAGAACCTTAGAAGTTACATAACAATATATCTGCCAATTAAACCGATTTTTTTACACCTCTATTAAAATGTTCACAAAAGTGTGCAAGTTTTCACACCATTACGTGCATTATATCTACTTGCTATGACTATAATTAACAGTATAAAAAATTCACCCATGCGTATATGGAATTTTTCCCTAAAGCAGTAAAAGGCTAGCTTATACAATTACATCAGATGATACTATGTGCCGGTTGTCTAGCCGTCCTGCAAGTGGATCTTGAGATGCCAAGGACAGTACCAAGAACTCACCAGTCTTTTCCGTTTCATCAAATTCTAATTTTCTATGAGACGGAATATGAAGTTTGTCATCCATTGGGTAAACGAGAAAGGCTCTTGGGGATGCATTTGAAGTATTTTGTCGTTCCTGATAATCATATTCATCACGAAAATCGTACTTTGATTGCAAATCTGCGTATGCAGCCATCTTGACAGTGCTGTGAGAACTATGAGGAATGAACATCTAGTGCTGCCATCTAGTAAAAACTTTAAGAAGTCCAAGGTCGACCAAAACTCGCGGGAAAATTTAAAAATCGGTGGCTAGTCAGAAAGATAACGAAAACAATAACAAATGAATGAATTTAGAAAAAATGCTAAATTTTATAGGTGAATTAACGAGTTGACCGAGAAATGGGCTGATTCACCACTTATACAAACAATGTACAAAGCTTAACTTTAAACTTGTCGCAATTTTATTTGAAGCTCAGATCATCTTGACAATATAGGAATATTAAATGCTTTCATTCATGGAACATGAGCATTGCTTCTAATCTGACGAGTTCACACATTAGTTTTAACGTTTTTTAAAAATTTCAAATTACCGATTTAAAATTACACATGTAGGTAAAAGATCGCCCCCAAAACATAGCTAAAAGGCAATTTTCATAACCAACCCATAGCAAAATAAATAACAAAATTGGCCTATTGCTGTGGAATAAGAGACCATGAACGGCTTATGAAATTAAAAATCTATATTTAAGTTAATGTTACGTTTCTTCTCGAGCAAGCATGTTCATTTTCTTCGTTAATTTGCGAGAGAGTGGTCTGCAATATGAGCCATTTACAATCTTAAATTCTTTACTGCGATGTTCAACGGCACCATGTTGAAGTTGAAAATTACATAAGGCGTGCAAAGGACGCAACAGTATCTGCAATAAAAAAAGAAATTGACAAAACTTAGATTATATTAGTGAAAAGTATTTAGAAAGAATATTATTTAAATCACATACCTCATTAATATGAGGTTTCCCTTCCAATACTGATAGTGTTAATGCTGCAGATTCAACAGTTGAAAGGCAACCTTCAGAAGGCTGAGTTTTAATGACATATTCACTTCTACCAGTTGGACTGAGTTTAACCTGCAACGAACAGATGAACAAGTCAAAAGTCTGAAACAGTCTAAATTATTATAGCTTTCTCAAGAGGAACTTACCTGCTGCATTTGCTGCAAATATGGACTATTGTGATAAATGGATCGTGCTTGAGGCCATGTCCCATCTATTAAAACGATAGCATAAGGTTTCCCATTTCTTGATACTGGAGGTAAATCGGTAATATTTGCTGCAGTTTTTCCAGGATAGACTAGGATAGCATCCTTTCCATCTATCGCATTCAGGATCCTATATATAAAACACGTGGAGCTTTAGTTTAAGTTTGGTCAAGAGGTTCTTTATATGGTCAAGATGGAAAAGATTAAATTGGCGGAAGATTTGACAGTTAACAGTGTGCAAAAAGCATATCATACTATCAACATATCCACTGTTCCTAAGATAGGAATATGTTGACACAATAATGGCATTTATATGTGTTACCAATTAACATCAAGTCAACATGCCAAAATAGTTAAATTTAGTTCATACTTAGATTGACCAAATTTTCTTCCTTTGATAATGATGCATTTGCCTTTGGCCAGGCCTGCCATGAGAATAGGAGCTGTGCGCAAACACTGCTTTTCCTGAAAGATAATATAAAATTTGCATATAATTTTATGTACATGCATTCACTATTCTGACATTTATTTTGCATATGTTGCTATCTCTAAGTTTTAGATCAGCAGCTTATGATGTGTTAAGGTAAATTCACACACAGTATGTCAATTTAAAAATAATGCAACGAAACTGACCTCACTTGGGTGTTGCAAAATAACGATTGTCGACTCTGTATGTATTGGATCTTTTTGAAGGTACTGACACCAACACACTTGAATAGGTCGTCTGAAGTAAAAATAAATAAATCAAAAAGTAAAATATAAAATACGAAATATTGGTGCGAGCATTGATGTGAATATTGATGTATATTGTTGCTATAAGTTGATATGCAACTGTATTGCAATTACAAAAAGAAATAATACAAATTAGTTAATTTCTTTTTTATATGTATACAAAATATGAAAATAATTATATAATCCATGAAGCCTTAAGAATATAACTTAGATTGACATATATTGGGATACAATACTATATGACAACAAACAATAAAGGGTTGAAACAGGGCTTTAGCCTTGGCATAGCCATAGGGTGGTTAGTATGAATACAGTACCAAGTTTACCACGATTGGATTGTATTACCTGCAGTTGTCACATAGACTTCTTTTTGGATCTGGTTCTAAAGGCACGGTTTCAAATTCCATAAGAAAATCGTTCTCAATATTTTTGGATTCCATTCCCAGCACTCACAACAAATCTTACACTTATAATCGAACCACACTAGCTATCTAGCAGCCTGAACCTAGCAGACGATGGACGACTTTCCGTAGGACATATTTTCTAAAGCCAGAGCGCCGTGCTAAAGTTTTAGTCCGGTAGACGCATCGCGCACACCACGTTTTCAGCAGTCATCAATACAACTACATCAATTGGCAGTTAAAAAAACACAAAAATGAGGCTTGAGAAGTGTTATTTTTGTTCCTCTACCATTTATCCTGGACATGGGATTCAATTCGTAAGGAACGATTGCAAGGTATGTTAATATTTCGTTTTTGTCCCCCACATGTTGGTGATTTCCCGTTAAGCCTAACACTATGTTCACTGTATAGATCTTCAAATTTTGCCGTTCAAAATGCCACAAGTTATTTAAACGCAAGCGTAATCCACGTAAAGCACGATGGACCAAAGCTTTTCGAAAATCGGCTGGAAAAGAACTTACGGTGGATCCCTCATTTGAGTTCGAGAAAAGGAGAAACGTTCCATTGAAATACAACAGAGAACTGTGGAAGGAAACTGGTAAGGCAGTTGTGATATACATTATATATGTTCTTGACCATTCCATGATGAATTGATCCCAATGAATAGGCATCGTGGTATTACCACGTTGGCCAATATATGATTTGTTTAATCTTCTCTCTGATTTTCGTATTAAGAAAAGTTGCAATTTCGAAAATGTTCACTGTTAACGTTTAAATATTATATTCTATCATTGCAGTTAAGGCTATGAAGCGTGTCGAAGAGATAAAACAAAAGAGACAAGCTTTATACATCATGAACAGGTAATGCATGCTGCCAGTGGGTTTGTTTTGGGCAATGATATGACCTGATCTACCAATTTTTGTCTGGTAGTGGTAGGAAACTATGGAATAATGAAACTGATTATATATGTTATAATAGAAGAGAACATCTATCGTTTACTTTGAGTGAGTCAATTTGCTAATGATAAATTTCATTTTTCAGGCAAAAGAAGGGTCATGAAATTGAGAAAGAAAAAGATATCAAAGAAGTTAAAAGAGATTATGCCCTCATCAGATCTCCTGCTGGTAAACACTTGTTAACTAACCTTGTTTTTTAGGCCACTGTCCACCTCAAATACATAATGTTTTTGTGTTTAATTTTTAGCTGGGCTTATCAAAGCGGGCCAAAAATTAGTTGAAGTTGTTGAAGATTCTGAAGATGAAATGAAAATCAATTCCTTCGTGTCTCCTGCTGGTAAACACTTGTTAATTAGACATGATTTTTTGAAGTTGCATTATCCGGACCCAATACTTACACAAACGATTTTTAATATTTTTTAGCTGGTCGTGTCAGAATGGAAGAAAGTTTACTTGAAGTTGTTCAAGAATCCGACGAAGAGATGTCAGAAGTATAAAACGCAAAAGCTTACTTTAATTTTTTCATGTACAGATCGTTTGAAATAAAAAACTTGACCTTATTCAATTTGATGCTATTCTTTCTACCTGTTTTTCTGTATCCTGCTCTAAGCCTAGTCGATTTAATGACCATGTGAAGTACTGCACTGGAGAACAATTTATAATTAGATCTTGCTTTTTGGCATAACCAGTAAGCGTGACTTGATGTAAATGTAGATGAGTTGGGATGCTTCCAGTCTTTTCTGGTGGCAATTGAAGTTGTCGGCACAAATTATCCGAAAGATTCTGAGACAAAAGAATATCAATAAGAGAAGTAATTTGCACGTTTTAATTCAAAAGCCATTTGTGAGAAGTTTGGCACATGTCAGTAAACTGTTAACAAAGCCCTTTCATTTATTTACTTACTTTGGTTTCATATGCTGCTTTATTAAAGGGACTAACAGTGACAGGTTTTCCAAGGACTGTCTTTACTCTACCAGAATACATCCCATCACCAAGAATGGGAGCTAACTTGTGGGCCATTAAAACTCTCAAGAAGTGCATTGTAGCTGCAATAAATCACAAAGATCAATCAAAATGCTCGCAAATGAACCAGCAATAATTGGAAAAGCCATGCTTAACTTCACGTACTTTTCGATGTTTCCAATTCAACTAATGCTGTATTGAACATATTATTAAAAGATAATATCTTCAGTTTTGTAAACACGGGTGTAACAGCGTCAATCTTAACTGCATTTCTGGAAATGTTGTCCTGGATAATTGGCTACGAAAACAAATGGAAATGTACAATTATATCTGATGGCATAATTTATTTACTGCACTGACCAAAGTGTGGTCTGATCAATACTTACAACTCTTTCCTGAAATTCCTTGACATCCACTAATTTAATTCCAACTTTTTCCAATTTTTCATCTGCATAAGGGGGGATGAATGTTGTTATAGCCCTGGAAAAAAAATTAAAAATACTTAACATTGGGCTTAGCATTCATAGGATGTTTGTATCGCTTTTCCAACCTACCAATATCTAAATGGAGGTAGTTTCATTGCCATGCTCCTTTTGAGAGCTATACTAATAGCATCCGCATTTTTTTTACTGGAAGTCAACAGCATTACACCACTCGTGAATCTGCAACGAAGGTAATTCAGGGCAGTTTGCTAAGTTTAACTTACATAACGAGAGCACAAAGCACCTAGAATCGCTTCTTTGATACTTTACCTTTCAGGAGATTTTGTTATTGAAAGGGATTCCAAATCCAGTCGTTTGCTTAAGATGGGCAATATTTCTTGTATAGAATAATTGCACTCCGGGATATCGGATGTTACCAGAGTTTGCTTGATTACTCTTGGTTTACTATCTGGATAAATAAAAAAAGTTAGTAATTGTTTTACATAAATAAATGACAAATATGAACGAATTATTAATTACCTTTGGTGTCACGCTTATCATTTTGACCTGGACTGACCAATTCATTAACCGGAACTCCAAACGGCTTATTGATCGCAATAAGGCCATCTGAATGAATAAATAAATAATTCTACAAATATGCTAAGAATATTGTTTAAGAGGTAATAATTGGTAGTTGGTACCCTGAAAGGTGATAAATAACACAAGATTAATTGTACCTTTGTTGTATATCACAGATTTTTCGATGGCATCAACGAACTGGTCTCTCGTCTTCCATGGATATAAATTGTTATAAGGATGATCTGGCTCAAACTTAGTATATTTATACGTAACCTTTTGCTTGCCAGTGTTATAAAGTCTAAAAAAACTAGTGAATGATTTATTTTTTAAAATACGTAGTTTCATCGGAACAGCAGACATGGTTTTACACGAGGTTATATAAACTATGGAACGCCGTTCTCACACAGTACAATTGCGTTGTAGAATATGAAGTGCCGTGCCGGCAACTATTCACAAAACTGTACAAGGTGGTCAAAATAGTTCATTTTTTAAAATTTCGAAACAATGGTTTAAAATTGTTCAAATATGGTTGAAAATATGGGCGCGAATTCATTATTATTGCATTAATCTCAAAGGGTAGATCTAGAAGTTTCTCGAGGACAGCATGGTAGTTAGTTTGTTTACTTGTTCATCTTGATCCATGATAATGTGAACTCTGACAGGAGGGACTTTCACTTTTATTTACAATATATAAATATAATATAACATACAACACGATGTAGGCAAAACTGAAGATCGTGAATTATGATAGGTAGGAAAATTTCGTCAGCCCGGTTAGCTCAGTCGGTAGAGCATTGGACTTTTAATCCAAGGGTCATGGGTTCAAGTCCCATATCGGGCGTGTTTTTTAAATTTTAATTCAAACACAATTTTAAAAAATCTTAAAAAATAAGTTTGAAATGTAAAATAAATACCATATACTGATTTAAGCACAGCACGTATACAGAAGTGTTGCCCGGTTAGCTCAGTCGGTAGAGCATTGGACTTTTAATCCAAGGGTCATGGGTTCAAGTCCCATATCGGGCGTTTCTTTTTTAATTTTGTAATCCAATCATTAATTACTACGATCAAGGTTTTTCAGAAACCTATTCGATTGTGATCATTCACGTTAAAAATAAAAATACGTTAAAAAATTGCATTTTAGCGTCGATATGGCATGTCGAAGTTGCCAAAATTATTCAGCCATCTGTGAAGGGACCCAAGGTTTCCCATAGACATTTTATGGTTTACCTATATATTTATTTTTAAACACGGTCTTTGCTGTACAATTAATGATTAGAAAACTGAGATTGTATTAAAATAAAAAAAAATTAAAAAAAATACGCCCGATATGGGACTTGAACCCATGACCCTTGGATTAAAAGTCCAATGCTCTACCGACTGAGCTAACCGGGCAATATGTCAGTACTGGTCACGCATAACTCAGAGTATGACATTGCTTTGTTTTTTAGACGCCTATTTGAAGCGGTTCAGACCTTCAAACCTACCTTTCGAAACCCATTAGCCCATTATACGACATATACGACAATTTATTTTGTATAATTCCATTATAATATTATTTAACCCAGATTTTGTCTATTAACTTCCCCAAACCTATGGGGAAAATAGCAGCACATAGCAGTTGAGATTAGGGATGTTACATAATTTTTGATAATTTTTAATAGAAAGGAAGAGAATAAAAACCGGGGAAAACAATCGGGACCCAAACCACGGCTGCAATTTTCCATTTTATAAAATTAGATTTGCGTTAAGAATTAAAAAATAAGACGCCCGATATGGGACTTGAACCCATGACCCTTGGATTAAAAGTCCAATACTCTACTGAGCTAACCGGGCTACACGTACGCTAATGTCCCACCAATCACAATTCCTAAGCCATGGATTTTGCCAACAGCGTGTGATATACAAATAATTTAAAAAAGTTTCTCTTATTTAATATACAGTAAGGTGTTGATTGTGAAGTCACATGGATAAAATAGAAATAACTTTCTTGCTGTAACATTAGAAGGCACAAAGTACTTTGAATGAATTTGAGTAACGAGTAAAAGAGTAATTGAATACAAAATGTCTCAAAAGTTATCGGTGCAATGCACTCAATTACAAAAATGTACTCCCAATTAGTGATTACAAATGTTCTTGAGTATTAATGTAATCTGAAAAAATGAGTATGAATAGAAATACTTTTAAGTATGTAATTGAGTTTCATTTAATACATTTGAATAACGAGAATTAGTAACTTAAAATGAGGGTCATCCTAAAAGCCTAAATTTATGTATCCTAATTTTTTTAATTTCTATTTATGATTCTTTTGTGATAGGAAATTCTTTTGTTACGTAAATGTCTAAGAGGTTTTATTTTGTGTTTTAATATTCATTTGTACTTTTGCAATCCGCCATAGTCGTAATTCATGAGTACAATCAATTTACCCGAGTCTGATTAAGATACTACTCATACTATGGAGTACAATTCCACCGGTACTAGAATTAAGTACTTCTGCTCATGAGTGCATATTTGCCCACGTCTGATTACTCATTTCATATATGACTACTGATTACAACTGCTCTACATTGTATGAGTACGAGTCAACTGAAATCATAATCAGTACTCCTACCCATGAGTACAATTTGCCAAAGTCTGCTTTGTACCAACCTGAAAGAGGCTCACGAAATTCTACTTTTACTACAAAATACAAGTTGATTATTTTTCACATTTACCTTCCATTAGCTTTACCACATGCTGACCCCTAATGCAGGCTCCCCGCGAATACACGCATGATAGCATTGATTGCCTACTTTCAGACTCATACCAATTCCAATTTTAAATATATTTTCTATACACCATCCGTTTTTATACAAATTTCCAGAAGGTAAGATCTAAAAGTTGAATGGTCAATTTACTGCATACGTTGCCCCTATACCAAATAGCATCCTTGGCATGGTCACATCAATTTAATTGAGGGACAAATGTTATATGCTCTAATGGTTGAATAAAACGTGTATACACCAAACAATTTAAGTTGGTGATACCATGTTGCTTCAACGCCAGATGTCGCCGGTCGCTACCAAGGCTTTACCAATCTCCAGAAGGATGTAGGACACAGATAAACGCAACAGATGCTCAAAGTTCGCATGAGATGGCGCTGGCACTGTGCCGAGTAATGATCCGGTATGTTGCCAAGATCCGTGAGGGAACCTGTTTCTCATTCCACCGACGTTCCAGTGTGAACACGGAGGTTCCGTGGCGCGAACGCAATCCGGACAATGCCGTTGTCGGAGCACATGTCATGTTCCCGCCGTCGGCCGACCTGTTTGTCATGCCCAGAGTAACGCTTCCGGCCCACAGGTGGTACCGTCCCGCCGTGCACGGATAATGTCCAAGGATGTAAACTCTTGTGGAATTTCCTCGAAACCCAGAGGCCCCACTCCTCCTGATGTGAATTTGAAACCCGTCCAAGAGGCAATTTTGTGAATGAGTTTCAATGCCAAGGAAGATCACAAACTGTCGCCGCGCCACAAGAGTGCGAGCACCAAGAAATCGTTGCCGGCTCTTGCACGACGGATATCCCGTGGAGCCGGGCTCGACTTTCACCAACCAAAAGACGACCACCACCATCAGCATCAGGACTGCATCAAGGTAGGTCGATATTGGTCTTGTTTAAAACTTGCGAAAATAGAAACTAAACACGTTCATCACATTGTTTGTTCGTGAATTTTTGAGTCCTGGACAGAGTTGGACGTGCATGAATCTTTTAAACTCATTAATTCCAGAAAAATCCGTGTCTTATTATTACATGCTTAACAAAGTCCATTCAAATTGCCAAAAATTCCTCTTTCTGGTAATGCAAACTTGTTCCTCATCTTCTCAAGACTATTATGGTTCAGCACCCTCTGGTGGCGTATGGACTTTATTCATGGTATTCTCAAAAGTGGGCTCTTTGCATTGGAAATTCTACATAAATGAATGACAGCATGAGTAAATTTGCTCTTACGCCACCAGGGTGTGCTGAACCGGAATAAGGTTAATTCATGTTTTAAGAACTTATTAAAAAGTACAAATGAACTTACTAGATGTAGAATTAATTGTTCATTACAGTACCTATTGAACTTAATATAGTATTCTAAAACTCCCCAAACACATTAAAGAAAATGTTTACTTTGCTAGATTAAACTATTGTCCTAAGTATGCAGATTCATCATTTACCCGATTTTGTTTTGTTCACTTTATTTGCTAGACATTTTCAAATTCATAATAGCTTTTGAATCACCTCATACGACTGGGTCTAGACTGACTATTATATGACTGATAAGCGAAAAGTCGCGTTATGAACAAAAAGTGGATAACATATGTGATTTATGCAGTGATAAAGTGATATATAAGCTTATCAGCCAATTTCAAACATACCGCCGTTGTATTTCGTTGATATTTTGTTTTAAAATATTTTATTTCCGAAATTGACATAAAATATGATAATGTCAATTTCGGCATGATAAAATCTGATTGTGTCTAATTTAAGGCAAAGTTTAGGGCTAAAAGGGAAACATTTGAAACGCTAAATCAAATGTTAATCTATATTTTCAAAAGCTGGTGATCCATAATCATGCATTATAAATGGTTGAGTGAAAACTAAGTGAAATTTAAAAATCTTAAATTTTAGGTTTAGAACCTTCATGTTTTATAATGCTGATCGTTTATAAATATAATAGCATAAATGAGTACGAGTTAGTTGGTTATTTGCAAATATGCTGACACTCAAAGCAACTAAAATATATTTGTATTGGATTTTAGGGTAAACATTCAAACTTAATAGGAAAGCTAGTAACGAGTTAAACGTTTGTAAATTAATCACATTAATGACCTATTTAAGGTAAATACAAAAAATACCCCACACAATTGGGTTAACTCGTAATTCACTGTATAAGAAGCAGTGAAAAAATACCCGAATTTATTCTTATCCATGAGTGACGGGTTTTCACTTTTGCTAATGGCAAACATATTGATGTCTATATACAAACATACGATTAAAAATAAACCAGGGTTAATGGAAGCCTGCAACTAATATTTTACTTCAATAATCTTGCTTTTAGAATGATTTGTACGAACTTTGCGAAATGTTTTACTGCATGGTGTTGAAGCAAATCGACTTAAATGCTGCTGGATAATGAGATTTGTCAAAACTTACTTATACGTAAGTTTAATGCTAAATCGTCTTACTTTCATGTTCCTAAGGGTAACACGAAAAAGAAAATTTCCGTGAAGGAAAACACGTCAGCATCTTCATAATTTCTAAATTAATTACTGGTGACATCAAGTGATGTCTCTTCACCTTTAAGCTGAACTTTCATGTCATTTTTAACAAGTTTAATTATATAGGATGGCTTCTTCTGTGATTTCCAGTTAATATAGGGGACTATGATATTAATGGCATATTCCCAGAATGCAATGCGATAATGACAGTTTGGCATTTTAATCTCAACATTCTCCAACGCAATCTCACGTTCGGTGAAACTTAATTGCATCGATGAAATCTTCTCTCCAATACATATTCCAAGAAATTCAAAGTGTGATACTGATAGTCAAGATGACGGTATTATAACATGAAACACGATTTTCCCCCCTTAAAATTTAAACCAAAATGTATCATAGAGAGTATATGACAAACAGTTCTCGAATTTATTGACCCGATAATTTCATTTCATCATATTTCATCTGCAATTCATTACGTTTCTCAGCCTAACAATGATAAAACACAAGTTATTATAATTTTGTTGTATTATTTTGTCTAAAATTAGACACTTCATGAAGTGTCTAATTTTACCCCACGAGTATTGTAAAATGAGACATTCCGAAACAATTTTTCAAATATGAAAATTTTACAGTAAATTTGATAGAATTCGCTTCATAAAATTGCCATACACAGCCACTTAGTTAAACCACATATCTTTACAATTTTAGATCAATAGGATGCCCAAAAAATGTTTTAGTAAAAAGTGTCACAATGCTCCCCAGTCTCCTCTACACCATAACAAATTAATCATTTAGTAAGAATAATTAATTTGATTCTATGAATAACCATCAAACCGAAAGTAAACAAGGTAATACATCCCATAACAATATTTGATTCAAAATGTATATTAGTATTGATGATGGAATTGTATGTTAGTATACTTGTACACCGTATTTGAGGAAGTTATATTTAATAATGGAAATTAAGTTAAATTGCACTCCCATATGTAGGATATAATGTGAAATTTACAGAACACGCTTTGTAGAAGGTCCTCGAGTATACGTGACAAGAGGTTATTATTAAACAATTCAAATGTTATTCGTGAATTATTATACTTGTGTTTGCAATGGCTTTATTATATTTCAATTCCTTGTATATTTAATTGCCCCACACGGCAGCTGCACTACATCTCATTTGTACATATATACGATATACTGTACGAATAGAAATATTTTGCTTCGTCATATTTTATATTGTACAGTATATGCTGAAATTGCGAGGCACCATCATGTTCCAGAAAATAAGTAATGATAGATTTACTGCTTCAACATTATAAAAAGCAAGTATACATTTTTCAAGGAAATTGGTTATATGTGCACATAAATTTAGTCCTTATTTAACTATACATAATACAGGAATCGTAAATTTCCAATTCAAAGATCACGATGCCAACTATCGCATATTTTGATACTTTCGCATCCTTCATGGATTTTTTGTCTGTAGCAATGGATCATAAATTCGTTTTTATGTTTAGAATGCGTATAAATAAGTTGTGGTCGATGAAGCAGAAGTTTCCCAGGATGAAAGTATAATCTCATACGTGAACTTTAACGTTAAAATCCAATACGTGCTACTTTTAGATGTAAATACCAGCGTATATTATAATGAAATCACACTGTCACCAACGTTTATGGGAAATCCCAGTTTAACTATTATACGAACCAAAATTTATGAAATCCAGTATAAGGTTTATGAGAATTCTGTAATGGTTACAGTCAATATCAATCATTTAGTATGGTTATATTAGTTATTTTTTAATTGTATACAATTGTGTAAGTCTGTAGTTTTTCTGAGTTAGGTACGAGTTTCCATGATCCAATCTTATTTTACCTTATTTTGTACACAATGCACAGTTTCATTATTTGAAACACACCTTACTCAAAGACTCCTCTTTGCAACTCTAAATGTAGAAATTTAGCTTTATAAAGCATCCTTGAAAAGGGATTACTGTGACGTGGAATTTGAAATTCTATATACTTTCATACGTTTAATAATATACTGCGTACATGTAATCTTCAATTAGCAGAGAGTTGACAATGCACGTAATGCTCAGAAGTTTATTCCATTATAATCTATATCCCTAAAAAAATAAAACAGTTTATTTACTAGTTTTGTAATAGAAAATTCCCCCTCGAAATCCCCTTCGTGTGTTTCCATAATGAGTTCATGCGCATACTTTATATGCAAAACAACCCGTGGATAAATATAATATACGACGTGGTTTAAAAATGCAAGTGACATAAAAGTTTATGTTTTGAAACGTGGTTATGATTCCGGCGCTGAGGTCACACACAACATTTCATGCATATTGTATGTATTTTGATAGATGGTCATATATTGTATACTCGCATGCATGAAATTAAAAAGTCTAGTCGTGGCAATCTCTGCTGCCCTCGCTCAATAACTCACTCGAATGGCATGAAGCCTATAGAAAGCGACATCCTGCAGCCATATAAAACTTTTCCCTACAAAATAAAGTAACCAAGCCGAAATATTTACTTAGCAATTTGCACATATGCCAAACCGACGTCGTTTCTGCTGCTAGTTAGCATAAAGCCCTCGCTCGTCAATCAGTGGCCTTCATGCCACGTGGAATGCCATAGCACCCTCATTTTATTTTCAGAGAATTGCATAAATATGGACTAGAGTTTCAAACGTATTTACCTGATTTTTCAAGGAGAGTTTGGTAAATTGGAACGCGTTCTATTGAATTCTACGTATATGGTGCTTTGTACAGAATGCCATTCCATCTATGTATGTCTATGCAATTTAATTAAACATCGTTAATGTGCCTTGCCATTAAAATCCTTTCAACGGAATGAACAGGATTCAAAATCTTCTTTTCTTGGCATTAATGCATCTTATATGCATGCCACAAGAAAATGAAAGCAGTCGGTCGGAAATTCAACTTTAATTGCCTTTAATACAGTATATATTTTGTATGCACTAATTTGGATGTTTTACAGAGTATTTATTGACTGTGACCGAGATCCTGGGCTTATGGATGGATAGTCCCGTTTCTGGGACAACATCCGTGTCTGTATCATATGTTAGACTGATATTTTCCAACTATCCCAACAAACGTACAACACATTAGTCACATGGTGAAGGCATGTTTCACAAAAACTACAATAAAAGTGTACTCTTATAACAACTGTAGTAATTCACTCTTACGTACACCACGTAATGTCAAGGAAATGCATTATATATACATCACAAAAAAGCACAAGGAAATTTTTCTATCGGTGAAACTGTTCTATCTAAAAGCATTTTGAAATGCACTGTAAAATAAATTTCTTTGTTATGTGTAGTTTTTATTCGGATGTTCAAATATTCATTGAACAGTGTACTCCCAGGAAATCGAAAAAAAAGGCCAATCGTAAGTTTAATCTTCAAAGGATTTGAATTAAACTCTACTATAGTAAAATTTAATTTCGTAGAATCACAAATAGCGTGAGCATGCAGGTAATAATACCAATCCCGCCCTCCCAAAAAGAAAAGTTGCAGAACTGTATTTAATTTGCTATTAAAGCGAAAATTTGTAAAACGTAAAGATTGGATGGCGGGGATCAGGGTGTGGGCAAGCCATAGCAGTATTCTGTTTGCCATATTTAAGCTTGGAATTTATTGGAATTTAAAAAAAATGGATATGGACTTTGCAATTTCCTAGCTTTAACAACTTTCGGTTATTTCGCCGAACTGCAGCACTTTGGGCTCGAATTGCTCGAAAAAGGAATGAAGTTGAAAATAGATGAGTGTTGAAAAGGCAAAGTTATTACGAGTAAAATGAACGTTTATGGAAAAACCGCCTCTATCCAAGTAGCCTAGTGAAATTTAAGACATTGGAGATCACTGCCAACAATAAGAATACATTTCCTCGGTTTAACGGCGCTGGGTGGAATGAAACGTACAATTGTTTGCCTTAAATGCTTTCTATGCCATATGGCAAACGCACGCTCCACCACCTATACAATTCAAATTTTTATTAAATTTTTTTCCTCCTTCCCACACGCATGCGTTCTTCGTAAACTTTGGGTGTGTGATATATATATACTAAACTCCGACGTGACACGTGGGGGGAATAAAATTACACACACTCTTCAGGGCAAAAGCCCATTTTTAACGTTGAAAACATGACATTTGCATGCGGTTGGAAACCTAAATCAAATGCATGTAGTAAGTTCAAGAGGGAAAAGACCAAACGTTTACCTTCGAAACTTGTTTAATCGACGTTGAAAGTTATAATTAAATATAGGTCCTACTGCCTATAGGACAAGCAAGATGGAAGGAGTATAGAAATTGATGGCATTTTACGTAAAAATGTTTAGTATGCCTCCGCACGATAAAATGCTCCAGGTTTATTTACATTTTCTTTCATAAACATGTCATATTGCGTGCAAAGTATTAAGGGGTTCTAGGCCTACAACTTGTTTTAGGCATTAGCGTTTTGCGTACTAAGCGGCAGGCTTTAATCTAGTTATGTTTTCACGTTTATGAGTTGCACACCTCGTGGAAGTGCGAGACAAACGAAAACAGAAGTTTCTTAACAATTTTCCACTGAACTAAAAAAGGCTCGTGGTTATGGTATAGGAGGGTCCTAAAAATATATTGATTGTTGGAGTTTTGGATTTTTGAAATAACACCGTATATGCAATTGCGTGCTTCATGTGCAAACCTCGAGTCCATGTATGGCAGAGATAGGAAATGCCATTCATCGCACATTGAAAAAAAAAGTATTCGCAGATGTGCAAATTCAAAAATATTTTTTCGAAGAAAGAAGGCTCAGAGTTAAAAATATAAATCGCAACGAAAATTGACTTTCGGATAGTCTATGCTGGAACAACGAAAATGTTTAAAAATATCTCGCTTGTAATAAAAAACTCAATTTGATGCCATTTTTATAACACGTGCTTTTAGAATATTTACGAATTTTTAAATGTTGCCATGATGCATGTTTTAAAAAATGTGATTCTGAACTATATACACAATTTTGTTGTAATTGCATAACTTATTACGAGGGGCGTCCCAGTTTAAAGGATTTTTTCCCAATGGAAACCCCTATTTTCGAGAAAATGCAAGTTCAATGTAAACAGATTTTCAGTAAGCAATGTTTTGGCATTGTATATAAAGAGCCAAAATTTAAATGTCACACCAGAAAATCTTTTAAAAGAGACGTTTTCTAAACCATATCGATATGGAAATACCTTTTATACAGTATAATACTGTATAATACAGCTTAGATACCTAAATGACGATATTAAGAAACCATCAAAAGTATATTATACAAAGTATTAAATCAGGATATAGCTACAGAATTGCAGGAAGATGCCCTGATACCTGAAAAATACCATACATATTCTAAAATGAAGCCTTAAATTTTAGTAAAGTTGTACATTCTTTTAATTTGTAAAGTACAAGATTCAAACGAGGAAAACTCGTAATATGATGATACTGTTTACAAAAATAAAATTTCATCTCAAATTATGTATTGATTTTTTTACGTAGCATTTGAATACGTAATAAGAAAATAGGAATTTCCAGTGAAGAAAACATTATTTGCAGCAGCACCGTCTATGCTAAAACAGATAGCGACAAATTATGATCCCCTTCAAAACAAACAACTTTTACTCAACACGTTTTTAACATGACTTTTAACGAGATACTTCAATGCATCCTTTGAAAATGGGGCGTCTTGCATATAATAAATATACAAAACATTCTATAAAGACGTGCTTTTCGAAATTTTGTACATACCTGAAATACATAATGTAAATAAATATCAATCACATTCTAACGCGCTTAGGCCATCTTGAATTACAAAATTGATAGCATGTACAATGGTAAGTCGTTTGCTTAAAAAATTGCATGTACATTCATATCAATTTTCCAAAAACCCTCTCATTTTAGTAAATTAGTATTAAATTAAGTACTTTTGCCAGTACACATTTGCAGGCTTTTTTTATGTGCTTGCTGCCATTGGGAATAGCGTGAGGAAATATAGATTTCTGGTTGATTTAACAATTCTGTTAGCCTTAGATGTACTTTGATGTTCTGTAAATAGAAGTCTTTTATACCAATCATAAATATGAACTCGTTTCGGTTGTGTTGATAAATATGGTCACCATAGTGAATGTCGATCGCACGTTGAATTATATTAAGAGCATTTCTATAGTCAACAAGGTTAACTGCATCTCGTTATTTATTTTAAAATCGATGTAAACAAATATGCACGTCTAGAAGCTTGAGGGGATTCAAAAGCAGTATAGGTTTGGTGAAGCTAAGCTAATAGTAACGAAATAATATGCGTGCCATCTGAGAAAATATTAATAATTTATGAGGGTGATATTGACATAACATATTCATAGATTCCAGTATTATAGTGAAAGCTTTAGTACAGCAAACTAGAAAACCTAATTATGTCAAGTGCTTTACTAACTAACTAGTTTATATAATTGTTATTCAATCTATTTTTTATAAACAGACGCTGTATTATATAACCTTTCAATGGTTTTAGTAGTTATTAAAAATATCTACATATGAAGAATATTTGCTGAATTATAGATCTGACTATCTATTCAATTAAGATATTGCATTAAGATATACGCATATTCGATTATTGATATTTATTGTAAAAAAGTTTACCCAAATATATTAGTATGTCTGTTTTAAAATTTAAACCAGTTCATAAAAGTATAACACTAGAGTGAAAGGTACTTTGATATAATCAGATTCACATTCCATTAAGTTAATGTGCAAGCTGAAGAGATTAGACATTCCCAACTTGAAAAGAAAACTATTTTTATATATGTATTCCCATGTGTATTTCTATAGCAAGAAATGATTATACTGCATTACAATGAATGAAAGATGCATTAGCTTTCAAAATATATTTAATATAAATGCTGTGAAATTCATGAAATATAAATGCACGTTTATTCATGTCACAATCTATTACATATGAAGTGAACTTTAACTTAAACTGCGACATAAAGGGGAAACTTTTTTTGAATTCTAAAACTTCATTTGGAAATATTAGAAAAACAAAACATTTTTGGAGATATTTCATGAAACACAGAAGATAATTGCTGTATGAAATTGAATTTCCACAGATAATATAAGGAAGTCAATTGACCAAACTGATGGCAAAACCAATCCTATTCCATCGACATGGAATTATAGGAGAAATATTACAAAAACCAGGTGCAAATTAAATTTTTTTTAAACGAATCCGATTTGATCTATTATATTGCTACAATTTATTTTTTCCCCAATGCCTTGGGTCAAGATATACTGTATGAAACTTAGGCCCATAAAGTACAAGTTATCGGTTTCTATACTACGTTGGCAAGTGGTTTTAAATCCTGACCCTTTTTTAATCAGATTTCGTTGCACGTGTATCGGATGAATAGATTACACATAAAATCTTTTATGTTATAGGCTTTTATAACCGTAAGATTGTTAGTGTTTGCATTCTACGAGTACGAAGGTATCATCATAGTTAAAAGTAATGGTGGCCGCAGTTCCTTACAGCGAAGGATGTGTTGATGGCCCCAGAAATAAAAGCAAGGAGCCATAACCAACTATTTACACTAACTTACATTTGTAGCTAACTGAAACTAATAAATACATTAAAGTTTGCTCCTGAATACAAATGCTCAAATATTGGAAAGCCAAACAAATAGCGAGCTATCATTATAAACAGCCCATTTGTCGACATTTCATCCACTGCACCAAAAAAATAAACATCAATAAATGTAATTTAATAAAAATAAATGGCTTTCGTTATGTCGTATGTTTTTTTCTTTTTTAATTCACAGAACATCTGACTTTAATTGCCAATTACAGACGATTTCAAAAGATGATGAAGACATTCCATGTATATATACGTTCATTTATATCAGGAATATTCTAACTCATTATCAAATTATTTTCTTGTTAGTGAAATTAGATATGCTTAAACCAACAGAGTTTAGAAAAGTCGTTACGCAAACGTGCAGCTTAATAGAATTTATAGACGTTAGTCATTGTATGCATATTGCATTTATGGTAAATTCAGTATTGCTTTTTAGACGATTTACAAAAAGCATCTAAACCACATCATGCTGTATGTGCATGTAATAACTTCCAGAAAAAAATATGGTGAAATCCATGAAACTTGAAAGCCGCAGAAAGAAAGAAATACGTACTTATTCATTATTACTTTAGGGAGGTTTATTCATTTACACAGGTTCTACTGTAATGCAAAAACCACAGGCGTATTTTAAACATTTTAAAATTTCACTATATTATCGAAGTACATCATCACAACGATGTTTTAAAGATCTCAATTTAGTTTTAAATGCAACCAAAAAAAAGTATGATAGCATGACTTATAGCTCATTGTTACGTTCTGCGGTTTTTGTCAGTCGACGAAGCGTAAATCACAATGGCAATAATGTCCTGAGATATTTACACAAGTTTCGCGTTCGAATAAATCCTGTGCAACAGTGCAAACCGTTTCAACTTCAAGCCTGTTTGAAAATCGTCTACTGTTGACGGTATAGTGTGCTGTGCTTCGGAAGTAAACACATCAAAACTGCAATTGTTCTACTATTGTGTATGTTATCTCCCTGGGGCCACAACCACATATTTTGCTAAAGGTTACGTTGGGTCTTGGCTCCACACGCACGAAATTCTGTGGCATACAGATTGAAAAAGGTGCAATTCTACGTGTATCTTAGTAACACTCAAATGTTTTCATTTGCATAACTACACTATTCTTTTTTGTTAACCTTGTTATGCATGCCTTTAAGACGACGCAATAGCGATTTAAGGAATCCCAAGACCGTAATAAATATCTTTCGCCTTTGCTAGATTTCTAGCGGGGTTTGTCCCTTAAGACTAGCCAAGGATTGAGTTTTAACTTTTATCTCGTAAAGTGTTACTCGAAAGTGAGGATCAGGGAAACAGAAACTGACATCCCTTATCACTTTTCCTCGTAAAGTATTCCGAAAAGAATTGCAGTGGACACCCTTGTTCAACTTTTTTTCCTCAAAAAGTCACATTCCCAAAAGAGGGAAATCCGAATTTCGCACTTTTAGAATATGAGATTAAATGTCGTGAATATGCCTCGCAGCCATCCATCTTATTCCTACCCAAATAAAAGCAAATCTCAGCTTGTTCAAGAAGGATGATTGGATAGCAGGCAGCAGACAAGCTTTTCAATTTATATATGAACAAGTTTTGGTCATATTTCAAGTGCGCATCTCATTCTATTTTAATATTCAAGATCTTCACACATTTTTTATCTGATATTTTTTTCTATTATTTTTTTCTCAGGAGAATTCTCCAGCAATTGACCACTTGCATTTATGAATATATGGCATCACGCATGGGATCCTTGGCGGCAACACTGTTATAATAAACTATAATGCATCAAATATTACCCAGTCAAAGAAAGTACACTAAATTTCGTATTTAAATCGATTTTCTGTTTTAGTTTAACTCAGTTTTATTATGTATACATATCGATTGTACAGCCATAGTTCGACTTATTTACAACCGTTACTAATTTCAACCGTGTTCTTGGGTTATTGTGGAAATGACTTTTTTAGTCATCGTTAAATTAGTTTCAATTCAGTTAATTCCCAAGAGAAGTTAGATAACATCTATTAATTGCATTTATAATTCATGCATGCATGAATGAGATAATATGCTAATTTATATGTTCAGGTATATCGACTGTCCATGTATTCTGACATCGCTTACAAACTGTAAGCCATTCATTTTATCGGAAAAACCATAGAAACTCTTTGCATTTTGTATACAAAGGGCATAATAAACTCAAAACATTGCAAGTTTGTTTAGTTTTAATGCAATAATCAATTGACATATATTTTTAAGGTAGAGGCTTCTTACATGTATAAGGGAATACGATCCTTTCATTCCTAAAAGGTTAGAAAAGAAACCAAACATTTCTTGGAATATGCTATAACACTTTTTTAAACGTCCAGCCTATCACGATTAATTTGCCTCGTCTTCGTCTTTTCAATCGTTCAGCAATAAAATATTTCAGTGACAACGAATTTTTATGATGACTTGGAGTTGCGTTGCTATAAGCTTGTATGCAATATTAATAGAATACGTCAGAAAAATAAAGGCACATGGAACGTTTCATGAATACGTAATCTATATACGCAACTTAATTACACGTCACAAATGGCTTGACATCTGCCCAATTCGTAGAAAATAGTAGCAAAACAAAACTGAAGCTTTTATATTGACGTTTGCATCAAATTCAGCAGACAGCAGGTTCTCGAGGGATTAGAATTCCTCACAGAGCCAAACTTCACGCAAAAAACCAACATAAAATGTGTAAGTTTCCAGAACAGACAGGCATATAGCTTGTAAGACAACTATTTCAATACAGATTATATTTTCTACCGAAGTCTTACAAATGTGATCTGCATAGATTCGTCAAGTCTCTCAAACAAAAATTTCATTTGCAATGATTAAGATACAAAAGCATGTTGTACTGCATGTACACCACTACATATAGTATCATACAATTCAACATAGTTTTAATTGCTTATTGTTTATTTAAAAAATTGCATAACCCGGTGAATATACGTATTCGTTGTCTGATAACAAAACTTGCGTATCCTAAAGTACAACATTGTTTGAAACTACGCATCGTCCCAAAAATGTACGACTTGGAACGCCATCTTGCGGTTCTTAAAGCTGTATACTGTTTGTTTACAGCCGAAGTAAATTAAATTAGAATAATTCAAACATCCCCATGCGTTATAAGAAGAACACAGCAGCGCTCACAAAATATCTTTTTAGGATATTTTCTATTATATTTTGGAGGAGAGAAAATCTTTAGTTAACGAAGCTATTGTATTCCTGTTTTGTTATAATCCAGAACATCTTATCAACGTTTTAAAGAGTTTTTTATATTAAAAATAAAATAGTTCACGCTATATTATAAAAGACGTTGTGCGAGGATTTTGTATTTTACTTAGCTTCATTTATTAGCTTGTCGTTCCTAAATCTTCATTTTTTCCAAGCAATCTATATCGCTTATGTTTAGTTCTATTTTCCAAGCCATATATATATATACAACAAACAGCTTCAGATTACCACAATGTTACTTTAACATAAATTACACAACTTTAACAGTAATTCAGCAATTCCCATTTTCCACATTAACGCCACAGAGATTGCAATTCTGGTAGAATTTAAATCTTTAAGATGTCTTGAATCTGTTAGAAGTTTTTTTTGCATAAGTCTAGTATATATCCGACGACACACTTTATCACATTTCCTAGTTTGGCGCAAAGTTTAACAACAGCTAATTTAGTGACTGTTTTCTGCTTTATAGCACAATTAAGGCATATAGTAGAAACTTTACTGTCTAAAATAAACTACATAACTAATTGGTTCAGATTTATGCAAACATTTATTCATAGTCTGAAATAACAGTTGGCGAATGCGATTTGTGGGGATTAATTTTTTATGTCTTATCTGTCACCGCCTATATAATCTTAATTAGGAAGAAGACAATTTTTTTGAGATCCTTATTATAATTCATTTCACACAACATTATTTTATACTGATTTCGTCTGATACATCTTTCACCGATCCTTGTTAGGAAAGTCTGCATACAAATCTGCTTAATCAGAACAGTGCAGTGTGTGAATTTGGCATTTAGAAATATGCAGAAGACGTTGCTTTTTTACTCTTATTAAGTTTATTTTATTTTATAAGAATGGTGATGACAGAACCTAATGTTGAATATGCTTTTAGAATTAAGAGTTTTAAACAGAACAACGTGCATACCTATTTTTAATTAGAAAGTTTTTATTTCTCAAGGCATACAATGGCTATGCAATTTGGAAAAAAGAAATTGGAATTCTTATTAATAGCATAAAAACTAATTTTCCTAAACATTTTCTGCTGTTACAGTCGGTTTCATCAACTTTATTAAGTTATTTGAGGATTATACTCAACAAAAGCTGTCAAAGAAGGTAAAAATAAGAGAATGAAGGAACAATAAATAAACCTAACATTGGTTTAGTTCATTAGCACACACAGTAAGTATTCAGCTTAATGTAATCCATATACTGCACACAAAAATGTCAAAGTCAGTAGTAATCTCATGCTAAATGTGATGCCGTCCATCATCATTTTAAGATGCATTCAACTCATAAATCTTATTTTGAAGTATTATCCCTGTGGAACTTAATTTTTATTCTTTTATCTTATCAATGGCAACGTTTTTTTTTCTCCGTGCAAATGCCTTTAGAGGGGAATTGTATCGCCCCAATGGATACTGCTGCATTTTCAGCGGAAATGATAGTTTTTAAGGATTTGCATGCGGATGAAGCCGCTTATTATAGGCTATTAGTTTAAAGTCGGAAACTGTAAATAATGAGTTCCTCTTTATAATAACCTAAGATGAACTAATGCATTATTTATCAGTCTGAGCTTATATTCGCGCTCTTTCGAGCTTTTGGCATATTTAATTGAATAGAAACAAGCGAGTTCTTCGCAAAAATTGGAGAAGTGTCCGAAAAGTTCAAGTCTCTGAAACGCTGCATTTGTTGTAGTTTAAGTAAAAAGAAATGTATGCAAACATACTTATGAAACAGTCTCTCGTGCTATATTGTATATGCAGGTTTAAATATGAGCAGTGACATGCATACGCATGAGCAGAGAAATCTTCCTAATTTTTACAATTAGCGTAATTTTGCACTTGATTCTACAAACGAGGTAGAAGTATAATCTAGCATTAATGCATGGTTAACAGCGTTCACAAAGCCTTTGAAACACTAAAACCATACAATTGTAAAGCGCATTTATGAACTAGAAGTTGAATTACAGATAGTAAGCGTATTATGCACGCTTAATAACTGCGTGTAATTCAGATTCGAAAGATATGTGAAGCTTTTAAGAATTGTTATAAAGTGTTTTTATCCAAAATTATGCTGATGAATGGAGATTCTAATGATATTCAGTAAATCGGTTGCTAGAAAGAGAATAGGGTACTCAACAATTTATAAGATAAAAGTATGTAATAAAGTTATTGTTAAATGTAGTTGGGAAAGATTGATTATTTGAGTGTTGATTGTCTATTTTATTTATTAATAGCGAAAAATTAGGCAAAATGTGCAACGGTTTATAGCCTATTATTTATATTTTATCTCTCAAAAAAAGGTAGTGTTTCCATGTTCATATTATGAAAAATAGGGCACACGATGACAAAATCTTTGTGTATACTTAAACTTGAAGATATGTATGTAAGTAATGTGAAAACAATGTTAATGAGCATCACGGATAAGCAAACATATGCGTCGGATGTATAAATAATAAATGTTGATCGATAGTGAAACACGGTATAGCTCTTGTACAGCATAGTAGATACATGTAGATAGGTTAGTTACCCACAAAAAGTTGGTACTGATACATGTGCATATTCATAGATAATCGTTATCAACTACAAAATAAAAACTATGTTTGTTTAATGCATAAATTGTATTATTCATGCAGTTCTTCTAAATTCTGCATGAATTCTCCATTCTGTAAGGCTTTCGTAAGCGGATTTTCTTCAAAGTACAACTATATGAATCATAAAATATCCAATGATTTTAGATTACATACACTGTACATAATAGCATGTATGAATTATTAATTAAACTTATTGTTTGAACACAAGCATACTTATTGAAAAAGAATGCAAAATAAATAAAATTCAATAATTTAAAAACTTAGTCATATCAAAATTACCGCAAGAACAGTTTTAAAGAATTTCCATTCATATTATAAACATAAAATATTGTTGAAGGCAATACTGACAGTTTTACCAACCAAATAAATATCGTTATAGTTTTATCCCTTTCCCCTTTATCCAACACCATCATCAAGACCCAAACACATCTGGCTAATGTTACATTTTGTGATCAAAAATAATGAAAGGATCAGTATTACACATTTTGAAATTTTCGTTCATTAATAAACGTAGATGCAGCCACTCCATCTCCTCTTCCAATAAACGTTCCCTAGTCAACTTTTATTGAAGTTAAAAGCAAATTAATTAGATTTTGTTTTGCTAATCGCACGCTCGTAATTTAAACTGATGCGTTAAACACTATACCTAGAGCATATTGAGCTCTAATTTAGCATGATACTTTTAATTTGGTCGGTTAACCCGATATCTTTCGACATGCATTATACGCCTAGCAACTAACACAAACAAAATTATAAAGTGAATCAATATTTTGCAAGTAGCGGTTTTTCTTATCTGTTTCCATTGCAACAAAGATAGGCAGTTTCTGAAACAGGATGCTGCCTTCAATCGGTTCTTAGGTCCTCTTGGCCTATGCGTGCTAATGTCATTTTTTTGTAAGTGTGACAAATACGTGAATTTAGCCAGGTTTTTATAACCGCCATCTTTTCTCCTTTGCTGTCACTTTCTAGAGGCTCTATACGTATATGGCAAGTTCTTTTAACGGTGGCGTGCCTTATCGTTCCGCAGCCGACAGTCTCAGGTAAAGTGCTAGGAAAACATCTACTTGTGATTATTGATTTTTTATTCACTCAATGAGATATAATGCAAAGCTCTGTGCGTAAACGCTTTGAGACAAGAGCATTCAGCGCTGCCAGGACCATGGTAACGTCTCGCCCCACGAGATTCAAATATATATACGATACATCTAAAATAAAGCCGGGAGAAAGCATAAAATAAGCAGGATAGGATTGACTTTAAAGTACGTAATTGAGACAAGGAATTCTATTGGTTGGTTGCTCCAAAAACTGACATTTTGGTTGGCATTTCATTTATGTTTTGAAATACTGTATAGACGTCCCGCAGTTTTTTTTGTGGCTGAAATGCTACTTTAAACATTGACATATAAAACCCATACATACAAGTACATATGTAGCATTAATAACTTGGTTGTTATAATTCTAAAATCATTGCATTTAACGAATAAGTTTTGTTTCAACATTTTGTTGTTCAAACAAGCATTTAAATTTGATTTTCATAGAGGGGCCTCTGAATTTTATATCCGAGACAGAATTTACGAGTCAAGCTGGGTCCAATATGTCCTCAAAAATCAAAATACATTTTTATATGTTCAATTCTTATCATTGTTCAATGTACAATTTCATGACAGGCTTTCCATGCATCATTCCGTGTACAATTCCAAGCATCACGTAAAGTAAAATGCCATGCATCATGTCATCTACAATCTCATGCATCATTCCATATAAAATGTATCATTTAATGTACATATTATGTCATGCACAATGTCATGCATTATAGTACAATCCCATGCATCATATCAAATACAATTCCATAGCCAATTCAATGCATCGTTCCATGTAAAATGTATCATTCAATGTACATTTCCAAAAACAATTCCATGTAAAAATGAACATATTTTAATTTTTAAGTGATCTTTATTCGTATATAAAACATTTTAACAGCGAAGCTTTCATTACCCTCGAACATTAAGTCATTGCAGAGTTTACTTTACCTATTGGTAAATAAAAACAATAACCTGTACTATTCCGATGAAACGCTCGAGTAGGTTGACGATGTCCTTTCGCATTAAATATGTTGCCCGAAGCTAGGCTATGGGTTTACAATAATACAATTTTCCTGATGCCGCTGATCGAGTTTGTCAATGTGAAGACCATAATTGAATAAGATTTTCATTTCTTCGATTATATGTGACATTCTTGTCTTTCCCTATAGGGTTACTTGAGACGTCGCGCAACTTTATAGATGTCACAACTTAGAACAAATCCAAGATGAAAAATCCCCTAAATGTTCGCCACTTATTGGCCACGCATTTTTCAACTCCACTGGCAGTTTAGATTGCATCAATGCTCGTATTTTATCGCTGAAATGGATAGGTGGAAGGCATTTCTATCTGTGGGAGCAGATAAAGGATATAAAACCGAAAATTCAGACCCACGCCTATATATACACACCGCACAGATAGACTGATGTTCAGCCAGTTCAGGCTTCTATACACTCATAGTGTAATAGCATACGAAATTTATGGCATATTTTTACACATTGTTTCCTCCTTGCTTCTGCTGCTGCTGTATTGATCCAAAGCATGATATAAGGTCGTGGATGCGAAATTGTTGATCGTGGTAGACGATAACTACAACCGCGAATTTTTTACGAATAAATTTAATAAGATTTTTATGAATTTATGACACTTTCAATTTAGGAAGTGCATTGAAAACATTCGCAGCTTTCCTTGTTTCCATGATTCGGTTTACGTATATATCCACCAACCTGTTACTAAGAATAACAGAAGCTCCTATGGATTTATATTCGCCCGAGTTATTTGCTATATATATATGTATATATATATATATATAAATGCATATATTCATAGAGGTGTGGTGACTGTTGTTTATGGTAAGTTAAAGCTGTCATACTTATCTTAGACGACCCACATGCTGTTCGCATCATCGATCCTTTTACCGCAAAATAACAACAAAAAACCACATGGTTGTGTCGGTGACACTGTCGCCTAGTATTTTTTTAAAACTTAGAACTACAGGTTTATAATTTAATTTCTTACACTTATTTTTTGTTCCATGCAGACATCTCTAATGGAATTCTATTCTACAATCTACGAGTCAACACCTTGAACTCTACACTTTACCAACATGTATAAGGATTGCAAAAGCATTGGATAAACAAAAAACATTTTATGGGCGATACAGCTTTCTACAAAATTTCTATTGTATGAACTTATCTATGCATACTTGTTTTTAAAAATGAAAAATATAGATGGTGTAATTCTTAGAATTTCATGATTTGGACTACCATTTACAATGTTGAACAAAGATTTTCAGAAAAGAAACAAAATGAATTTTTTCCACGAAATGTTTGGAAATTTTCTACAGGTTTCGAATATGTTTTCCAGCCTTTAAAGTACTTTTTGGAGAATGTCTCCTTATTTCTCGTTATCTTCTACTTTTTTTACATGCCATCGTTCAAAGGAGCAATCAAGCAGGGCCAGTGGAAAGTTTGCCTTTCAATTTCATTAACTTTGACATGCTAGTTTAATATACGTCTTGAAGGGGCAAACATTTTCGCATCAAATAATCTTTTCG
>JAQGAE010000044.1:0-69625 GCA_034696685.1 Julus scandinavius | reverse complement strand
ACGATGTTATTTACTCTACGGCGCTTTAGCTAGTTTCTGAAGTTAGGAGAGTGGTGCGAATGCTACTCTCCTAACTGCCGTTTAGGTGACTCTCTTAGCTAAGAGAATATTTAGGAGACTGTGCGAACAAGGCTTTAGATGCATTGCTAAAAAACAAGGTAGTTATAAATAAAACATCGGCCATTTTGGAATTCTCGTTTTACATTAAGTACATAGGCTTCGATATTCAAGTTTTAAAACTATCTTTAATTTCATTGCTTTTTTATTATTGCTCTCGAAATAGAATTAAGTAATGCGTGACAACTGGCGACACCTGAAAATGAATGGAACGCACTTATCTTATGCTAATAAAGGGAAGCCGTTATGAAGATTCATTGGACATTTTGGATTTCTCGCTTTACTTTAAATATCTAGGATTCGAATTCAATAACCATGATTTTTAAGTTTTTACGCATTGATTAAAATGAGTTTTTTAAATTTTATTTGATAGAAACTAGCATTTTCTAATATAATCATTAGCGGCTTGTAGAAAAATAGTGGGTGTACTGCAGAGCAGCGGTGGCTCGTAAAAAAAATAGAGGGGGTGCTGCGGAATTGAAGCTGTGAATCCTATGAAGAACGCCAGTCGTGACTGCGGGAGCGACAGTCCTCTCTCCCTTGCAGCCTGGCGTGCAGCTTCCTATGTGTGCATGCGCAGTTCCATTCAAAGAATTTTCGTACCTTTTTCATAAACTGTTTAACTGGGGATGGATTCTGGCATTAAGCTTAAGAAATAAGGATTATATATTGTAAGATTTAAAGAAAAAGGACCTGTTATATTAAATGTTATGGTAAATTAATATCAAGTGGAAATAGAAGGTGCTGCACTTCCAAATGTTCCTACATTTGAGCCGCCCTGTTCATTTTAGTATCGTCAAATCAATATCCACAATATATTACATTTAACTTCACACATACTTTTTATTAACAAAACATGTAGGTCATAGCTTTGGCAACATAAACTTCAATTTAAAAAACACGGTCGTGGTACTGTCCTTCGGTGCTGGTTGAAGGTGCGGGCTTAGGTGGTCCCTGACCAGGATGATGCTGAGCTGCAACCCTCCTACGGGGAGGAGCCAAGTATTCAAACATGGACTGGTTATGCGTGGATAGCATTTTACCCAAGTCACCTGGCATTGGATCAGTCCAAAAAAAATCGTGATTAAGAGCAGTGTCGCTATCTACACGCTTACTGGGATCCAGTGTTAACAACTTATCCAAAAGATCCAATGCGTAACGACACTTGACGTAGGCCTTCAGTCGTTCTTGTACCTTGCGCTTGTGTCCTTTGGGAAGTTCTAGTTTCTGGTAGAGCTCCAGACGCTCAACATCTGGCCAAGTATCAGGGATTATTGAGCCACACAATTGGCTAATTAAGTTAAGTTGGTGCTGTTCAGTGTTGCCTTGCATGATGGGACTCCTTGTCCACATTTCGGCCATAATGCAGCCAGCGCCCCACATGTCTACAGGTGGGCCGTAGTTTCGCTCACCCAAAAGCAGCTCAGGCGGCCGGTACCATAGAGTGACTACACGGTTCGTGTAACGGTTCGGCTGCCCGTTCTTGTTGACGCTGAAGGCGCGTGCCAACCCAAAGTCGGCCAGCTTCAACACCCCATTCTTGGTGATCAGAATGTTGGCTGCTTTCATGTCTCGGTGCAGGATCTTGTTGCTGTGGATGAAGTACAGACCGTTGAGCAGCTGCTGCATAACCTTCTTAATTTCGCCAAGTGAGAACTTGACGTTGATGTTGCTCAGCAGACCTGCAAGATCATGCTCACAGAAGTCGAAAACCAAGTAGAAGGTGCTCTTGAAGCGGTTGAAAGGCGTTGCTGAAACAAATTTAAAGGTGGTATTACAACGGGCAGTTTGTCAGCTTAGTAAACTACAACAGTTAGTACGAACTGAATTAGTCAATAAACACATGTAGTAAAACTCACGCTAACACTATTTTTCATAATAAATTGCGCTTAGTATCAAACAATGAACCATAATCAATTCAATTAAATTCAACTCAGTACATTACAGTCAGCAAATAAATACCATATGGTGGGGGGGGGAGTCGTACCCAATTTCAGGAGAATGTTCCTACGTCAGTAGCAACATCATCGTTAGCTTGAATTTTTACTACATCAGCAGAATCGCCAGGTGGGCTTCAACACTTTATTCATGGTGATCAGAATGTTGGCTGCTTTCATGTCTCGGTGCAGGATCTTGTTGTCAGCATAAAGAAATTATCACAACCTAAAATTATGGGGTAGCTAACTTTACCTTTAGTTCTACAGATTTCAATAAGATTCACAACGTTTTCGTGATTAAGCAACTGTAGAATCCTGATTTCACGCAGGGCTGTGATAGGAAACTGCGATAAAAAGCTAAATTAGCGAAATTTACAAAGGTTATACTTGGAGGCTAAACTGGCCCTTTCTTACCCCTTCTTTTTCATTATCCATCAAAACCTTCTTGAGGGCGACTAGTTTTCTGGTCTTTTTATGTCTGGCTTTGAACACCTCCCTAGAAAAAACATGCCAAACAAGCTATGTTCAAAAAAAAAACAAAGTAGAAATTAAATCACGCGTGATGCATGAACGAAATACGCCTTGCGTTAAGGACCGAACTTTAGCACGACATCTGGGGTTGGATCTTATAGTAACTTAACCGAACCCAGGTATTACCAGGTTAGGTTTTAGAAGTGTCCATGTGCTGCTCGAATATGTCCAGAATAAAAGTCTACCTACCCGAAAGTACCTTGTCCGATCTTGGCGATTCTATCATACTTCCCCACTTCATCGCAAAATGGATATTCAATGTCTTCTAACATATTGAATTTTTCGTATTCGCTTTTGTTTTCTGGTGCAGGCGGTTGCTGCATGGTGGAAGACTTTTAATTGGTAAACTATAACAACATAATGTCAAAATATTGCGTAAACTTTGGGGTTTGGGAAACTACTGAGGCAGAATTGAGCCTCGCAAGGGTTATATTGCGAAAGCGCGAGCAGGAAGTAGTTTAACACGCAAGCGCATCTGAGTGAAACACACATGCACATTTGTTTTAAACACGCATGCGCATGCTCATCTGTGTTCATTTTGAAACTTTACACGAATAGCAACTATAATACAATATAAAGAAATGCTGGGAAGTTAATTATAACGCTTTCATACATATATAGCCTCTATCAGCTGCAAAAATCTCGGGTAGACTTTTATTCTAGGTTTACATGTAATATATTATATTGAGGGAAGGTTTTTGTCGTTACACTACCTAAATATGCAATGACGCTTTTTCCGCCTCGGATCAAGCATTGCTCGCTAGGCGGCGCTGCTTGTCGGGTATTCATTCTTTTGCGTAGGCGTACTTTGCTAAATATGGAGCTGTCAAATTGTCCATTAAATTTGTGCAGCGTTTAATACGCGTCGTGTTCTCTTAATTACTTCACTTGGAATTAAATCTGTTGGTGAGAACGACTGGCCCACCTACAAAGTGTTTCGATTGTGGAAATTCAAGTCATTTAGGACCAAAAGTCTTCCGGTCTCTGCACTGCATCAACCTGAATTAAATGGTGGAGAACACAACCACCTTCGAGAATGTGAGCTAATATAATTTTGAAACCGTTACATTTGCAACATATTTACTCTGAATTAATTCTGGTGTGTTCAACCGGTCTTGGGATGCCGCGTATCCACTCCTAAGCCATCTGTCATAAAGGTAGGAATTCAGTGAAATATTTATGTGTGTATGTATACTGTAGATTCAGTGATTGATTCTCTGTTCGTGGTTGACCTTCAATTTAATATCAATTTATACAATTATGTTAGGATATGGTGAATAATAGTCCCATTATAATAAGATTAAAAAATATTTTATGTAAAGCATACAGTGCATGGTGATTAATTGTTAGCGATTTCACTTGCTTATTATTATTCCCCAGTCCATATATCGACATTCATATTGATTTCCTCGTCGTTAAATAATGGCCTGTTGCAAGAAAACATTTTGAATTCTCGACCTCTTCAGAATATTTGAGGATACGATTTTATTGCTAATTTAATTCAAGATGAAATGATTTAAAATTACGTGAGCAAAATGAAACATTTCACTGGGTTTCGAATATGAATATTCATCACGCTGTTCCGTGCACGTACCAATGAAGTCTGTATGTTCATTAAATTTTTTTTGTCAAACATCATGTTTAATCTGTAAATGACAGAACTGTTTAAATGTCTTGCGTTTCCCATGCTGTTATGGAATGCACTTGAGAAATTTGAATTCGTAAGGTCATGGCTTTATTCCACTTAATCTTACGAATTTAAACGCACGTACGTTAGGCTTTGCAATATTTATGATGGGATGTGGTTGTTTTCATCTCCAACCTACATAGGTGCGTTTCCACGTGAGACAAATAGCAGTTCTCAATGTAGCACGTGCAAAACTGCGAGTGCTACTATTCGAGAGCTGTCAATGATAGCAGATCGCAAAATACGAACCATGTTCGAACTTTGAGAGCAGCTGTCCAGATGCTTATGTTTAGGGTTTTTTAATGTTTAAAGCTAAGTTTTTGGGAAATTTGGTGGAATACGAGATTCATGACGAGTTACTCGTTACTCGCGAGAGTTAATCTCACGTGGAAACGCACCTTTAGACTCCAGGGGATCGTCATCGACAATGGGTTTTATTAGAAATGTGAATGTCATTTATTAATTACCATCCAATATGGATCGTCTAATCCTAAACTCTCACAGCACGGCTCAGCGTTATATCATTGACTCTTGAATGCAAATAAGGATTAGTACTGATATTATTTATGAGAATTTTTTAATTCAGATATCATAACATCGGAAATTTAAAAAGTGTTTCCCCAAGTAATAATTTCCTAACAGGAAATGTTCACCACAGCGGCTGATGAGGTTATTGCCTTAATGACCTTTATATGAAATGTGATAAGCATCTCCTTGAAAAGGTGGTCATTTGTGATAGCTGCATGTAACACGAGACCGTTACCTGTCACCAGCTGGAGTGTTTTTTCCCGTTTTGTGACTGACCATTTAATTGTAGGGTACACTAATGAGGTTTGTTGGGTTCAATTTTCTGCAATTGCTAACAATGAGTTAGAGGAAAGATCTCCGGTTATAAAGCTTAAAAGGACACATTTTAGAATAACCGTAATTAGTATTATTTTATTTAATTTAGCGGTTTTAGTTTGTTTGCAAAAATTTGCGTACGTAATAAAATAAGCTAAATTGAACAGATTATTTATTGGGGAATTTCTGCATGTAATCTAGTATTAGTTTCACCTATGATTGCATAGCTTCGCTTCACAGCAGCTAATGGAATAGAAATGAAATAATAATATAATTAAATAGTTACAAATTGACATCATTCGCGTAGCTTTAGCAGGGTAATTTTCCCATTTCCTGGGTGCTGCGGGTTATGGTTAGTTAAACTTGAGATTCAGTTGGTTACCCGAATGTTGTGTTTCCAATCACCGAAGTTTACAAAAAATTTACGCATGAACATTTTTGCACAATTTTCAAAAGCGGAGGCCGTTGCCACAGGCCATGAACTTGTTTCGGTAACATTTTTTGTGTGCACAATACAACGGATTTATTTATTCAAATCCATCTTCTCGCACGGCAGGAGAGTTCTGCAGTTTCCTTTCGGGTGCAAAGGGTGTTGCCAACCAAATGCAGAAACGTGTATCAAATGTGAGGAATTTTCTTGAAATGCTTGACCTGAACTCAGGATAATAGTATCACGTCAGCGATGGAAGCGTTAAATAGGTTATGATAGTAGCATTGGGTAATGAGTTAAATAATCGAGTGTGTAATTGTTGTTTGATCCTTTTTTTTTGTTGTTCCACAAAGCAGGAAAAAAAGCAAGCGTCTGTCATTTCAGTGTCATTGTTTTTCAGATATCATCAGTCTGTCGTCAACGCTAATCTACCCAAGGGATATGTTTCTAAAGACGAAAAATACTGATGGCATCGCAAGCGATGAAGTGCAGAGATGGACCAGTGCCCCATCCGAGCCTTGCCTTTCAGCTGAAATGTGAGCGCGAGTCGGAGAAACTGAGCACACGATTCAGAAAGCAGCTCCAAAATGATATGCTGAAGTAAGTTATGTGGGTGCAGCAAGGCGTTTCCGATATCTTATCTGTATTATACAGTAGACAAAAAAAATTATGGAAGCACCCCGTATTTTTATGTTTAATGATAAAATAATTTGCAAATAAATGTCGATCTCATTGTAATACATATCATATGGCTTTTACATTGCAGTATTAAAAAAAACTTTAAAATAATAGATAAATGCATGAAGTAGAAAAAATGAAATTTCAACAGCAAAAAAAGTATGGAAGCACACATACTGTAGAATTTATGAAAGTACCCTATATCTATTTATTTATTTACATAAATAAATATCAAATAATAATATAAATATGCTGGATCTAAATTATGCTGCAACACACTCGCATAACCTTTAGCAGTAAGTGCACATCTATAAAGTGAAGATGTCCACCTCCAGAATATGCCATGCAGCCCCAGACCATAACACTGCCACCACCGTGTTTCACAGTTTTGAGTACGTTATGTGGGTTCAACGCTGTTCCATTTCGTCTCAAAACAGTGAGAATACTCCTAGGTTTGAAAGTTTCATACTTGCTTTCATCAGTAAAGATCACATTTTTCCAAAAGTCTAATGGTTGATCTTTGTATTGAAGAGCAAACTCTAGGCGCTTCTTCAGATTGGTTTCACTAATAAATGGTTTATGTCTTGGCTGCCTGCCTTTCACACCTGCAATATGGAGGACATTTCTCATTGTTTGAGCTGACACAATCTTCCCAGATGTTGATGCGATGAAGGCTTCATTCACAACTCGTCGTTTCTCCCTTGATGTTAACTTACACAGGGGGCCTGTTCTTGGTTTGTTTGAGACTGATCCGGTCTCTTTATATATTTTTTTTCTAATTTTACACACTGCTCCACATGTTATTTTTAGTTCTCTTGCAATTTCTCTTTGTGATTTGCCACTTTCACTTAATGTAATAACACGCTCTAGCTTGCTGTAGTTGCCTCTCTCATGTTGTGAAGGTGTCATTATCCAATCATCGTACATTATAACTGATATGCAAACATTTAGTTCCTCATGTCCAAATTCGAAATACTTCACAAATCTTGATCACGTTAGGGTGCTTCCATACTTCTTTTGCTTTTCTATGCCCATCTTTTCTAGCTACTTCTTGCATATTTGTATTATTTAAAACCATTTTCCATGTTACACTGGCAAAACCTATCACATAAGATACGTATTACAATGAGATAGACATTTATTTGCAAATTATTTAACCATTAAACATAAAAATATGGGGTGCTTCCATACTTTTTTTGTCTACTGTATGTTCAATGCGAAGGCGTTTTTGGATCCTGGTATGAATCTGTGCCTACTTATGGAGTTAATTGCTTGCCAGAATATCATCAACGAGCAACCCTTTAGCTCCCCCTGCCCAAAAACCACCAGAAAAAATTAATCGTCCCTCGTGAGAAATAGGCACATGGGGAGCCTCAGGGACAAAAGCAGGTCAAACTGACAAATGTAGGGCAAGTGTGGTGAGGCTTGCGTAATGTCAGTCATCCGTGGTTCTATTTTGACCTTGCCTAGGAAGCACATGTGGCTTTCCTCTGTGTCAGCTGTCAACCTAATCTTCCGGATAAGGCCTCACACTAACATGTATACAGATCTCAGCGAAAAAGAAACTGCAGTTTTTCTGCAATATCGATGTTGTAAAATTAGAATCTCATAAGCTGGCGCTTTTATCCACCTCTCTGGCTTAACTGGGGAGCATGCAACAGAGCAACAAGAATTGGCGATGGCATTGGGCATGTTTTTTTCAGGATTCATTTAAAAAAAGAAAGACGACATTAATTTTGCAAATATGCTAATTACTGAACACTTGTACCTATACAAGTAATAATTTAAATACTGTATGTTATCAACTGTATTTTATATTATTATCTTTTCTTATACTATCTGGATTATAACCGACTTTTTTCCTTAACCAACCACTCTTTGGTCTCAAACAGAATGGATAAAAGAGGCTCACTGTAGCGGATGATGACATGCTTATTGTAATTTCAAAAAATTGTGTCCATAAAGTATAACAATTCTTTCAGTTTGTTTCATGATTTGTTCTGGGCTATTAAATATGGAAAACGTGGATTCCTTTTAAATTCATTATCAGTTATTTCTTTATTTTACCTGTAGCTTGTTTCAAGAAAAGACGTTTGCAGATTTAAGGCTTATTGCTGAAGACCAGCAGTGTATTACTGCTCACTCATCACTCCTTAAAGTTAGAGCTCCTAGGTTTTATAATCATTGTTTGACAACTCTCAATAACTGCACATCAGAGTCAACTAGGATCGTTGAACTTCCTGGTGTGAGAGGGACGCAGCTGCACACATTTATCAGGTGAAAAAAAAATCTCCAGCGTTTACATCCACATTAATAGCTCCTCCAGCTGTTCAGGGTTTTAACTTTCAAATCCGCTTGGCTGATGTCATTCACAATCCAGTTTCCTCCTTAAACAGGAAAAACCATTAGCTGAAACTGCTTGGGTTTAAAAAACGATTTAAAATTTCCATCATCAAATAATCACAATGTAAAATTGTTGTCTCCAATGTACCTTTATGTTATTTTCAATAGTTACACTAGTGTATTGCACACATTTAAATGGACACTCCATTAAGCCATTCATTGGCTAGTTCAGTAATTATTTTATTCCAAATTTATATATACAATAAATGCCTAATAACACAAACTGAAATTATTTAAGTGTAAAACAATCCATAGACAAACGGAAAACAGAAAATAAAAAAACAAAAGAACTAAAAATGTCATTCATTTTTTTATGGTTTCATGCTTTTCCAACTATTAGGTTGTTTATTAGTCATATTCAAAAATTTTATTCATTGCTGTAGTTGCCCATCCTCAAATCGTAACAAATTATATAGCATGCTTAAATTACTTTGAATTTTTGAATAGATTAGAATATAATTTAGGGTCACTAGGGTGAAATATTAAGTCCAAACCAATAATCTTACCAGGGTATTAGTTTAAAAAAAAAAAAAAAAAAACATGAATGTAACTTTGACTCAATTTGTCATTAGTTTCCTAAAATTTCTCATACAAGAAAAAATGTCGATACTTGTTTATTCCGGAGCTATTTATCTTTGTATGGGTTTTCGTGCCAACCGCCGTATTTGGGTCGAGAGGTACAGGAAGTGAAACATAGTATTTATTGTAAATAGTTGTCAAATAGAAGTAGCATGATATATTTTCATAAAAAAAATACCCAAATATCATTCATTTGCCTGTGAATCAAACTGGGACTTTCAGTAATGTTCTGTTGAAAATTAAATAAAACCGAGTGTTTAGCAAGCTAGTTGCGAATTATGGAACAGTCTGGAGGAAGTTAGTTTCAGTAGGATTTTAACTGAACTTTTTTGTCTTTCTCATTCTTAGAACTGTTTATTGTGGCGAGGAAACTGAGGCAGAGGAAACTTCGATTCTCGATCTGTTTCTGAGTCGCACTGAGATTGTGCCACTCGACTCTCACACTAAAAATACAAATAAAACAGTGAATTGCGAAGCGATAAGTGAATTTCAAAAGATGGAAATTGTGTCAGACACGACCGAAAGCAGCAATCACTCTGTTGTTTACGGACAACCCAACGACAACGATGGTAACTATGAAATAGAGGAATATAGTTCATTCAGCGAAGGACTCAACTGCAATGGTACACTGGCCGATCTCACTGATCCGTTCAGTGCCTCCGTTTCTGATGTAATGAATGTGTCCACATTGAATGCCAACGACGACGTCTCCGTCCTCAGCGCTGAAGAATTGGTTGGGTCTGAGGCGTTTGATGGCAGCGAGTCTTTTCAAATCGAAAACACCGACTCGCCGGCAGCTTGGGACGGGGAAAACGTAGTCTTCCTTGAAGCAGATCAGGTGAAGCCATGCTTGTTGGAGAAAAGTGATGTCCAGAGCGGATCCTCAGCAAACTCCTTAGACTTGGAGGCCAACCTGATGGAACCCAGGGATCCAGCAGTTGTCGAAGACAATAATATTGTTTCAGAGGACTATGGGTCGGATGTTTGTCAAGGTTCGTTTTTGACATAATTGAGATACACCGTACATGAAACGATTTGCATTTAATTGAGTTGTTGCAGTGAATTATAATAGAATTAATTATTCGGTGGAGCAAAGTCACTGGAAGGTAGATTTTTAGTTTGAGGCAGGTTATTTCAAATGATAATGTTTGATTAGTAATTAAAAGCAGATTGCAATATGTCCATCAGACTTGTGTATCAGAAAAGTTCAATCAAAGATACTAAAATTAACATGTATGCTAATATTTGAACCCTCAGCTCTTTTATAAATAAAGATCAGATACTTTACAAATTAAGATGCTGCAAATGAAGCGTCCATGTTTTTTTATGATCTTAGATTCATTAAAGTTGTAGTTACAGTACGGAAAGGATTACAATTTACAAGGGTTTGCAATTAAAATCAATAGATATTTCATGGTGTCCAGCAGCCTTGAAAATCGGGAAAGTCATGAAATGTTCATGAATTGTAATCTTGTACCCATTAATCATCTCGCATCTTCTGATTTTGCCCCAACACAGGTACCAACCTCAAAATCGAGATTTCTAACAGGAGTGAAGAGGAGAAGCTTTATGAAGTCATCTGCAACAAGAGCACCAGCGTCGACTATGAAAAGCTGGCATTGAGCACACGTGTAGGATTAAAAATGGCACCCGACGACACTCACTTGATGGCTCGCAGCAACGAGAGCAAGGATGGCGATTCCGGCGTGTGTTGCTCCATCAGTCGCAAGTTTTCCACTTCCTCGTCATGCGGCCGCCACAGCCCATGCTCTTCCCAACACCTTCAGGACAGCCCTACAGGATCGCTTCCCAAAGACGACAGCCTAGAGTTTTGCCCCGATTCGTTGACCAGTGACGAAACTCCTCATGCCATGCAGCCAGCTGGCCGCAACGACTTCCTTGTTGATCTGGAGTGGAACGTCAATGCGGCATACCAGCTTGACCAGTTGAAAGAAAATGTCAAGAGGCGATTCGTGGCAGAGCTTCTGGAGGACCAGGAGGTGGCGCCCAAAAAGCAGGCGTGGCCTGATGAGGGAACACTGGAGGTATTGGAGCAGCGGCGTTGGAGCACCAGCAGCTGCGAGGGTCAGCCCAAGAGCATCTTGAAGCCGTCAGCAGTCGTTCCACCGTACAACGCTATTGATGATGTAGAAACAACTCTGAAGGACAGTGCTGACAAGGATGTGAATACCACATTCACATTGGTTCATCCGTCTCCTCAGGCGGCACAGTGGTTCAGTGGCGCCATCAATACGAATACTGCACAGGGTCAGCGCACTACTGATACCAGTTATGCCAAACGCTCGGTGCAGTTGGACTTTGTACCGTTTTTGGAAGAGCGCACTGTGAGCAACATCGACAAGGAGTCGAGAACCTTGCATCAAGCTGCTGCGCTGGAATTCGATGACGGTCCTAGCATGGATGCCGAGTATTTGCTCAGTGCAGCTGCCTGCAGTGATGAATTGGCTTCCAAAGGGTTGCCCATTGTGGCATATTCTGACTTTGAATCTGGGCTCATAGAAAATAATCATGCCAAAGAATCCGAGTTTGTCACCAATGTGGAAGCCTCAATGTCCGATATTACAGAATACTTGTGTGCAGACATCATCACCGCCCAAGATAAAATTGAGACTGGCGAATCGAGCTCGTTACAGAAAGATCACATGTATGAACATTGCAATATGGATAATGGCATTGCCAAAAACCAAAGCGTTAGTGGCGAACCTAGCTTCTTTCCAAGTGAGAAAATTCAAGTTGTCGGGACAGATCTCCCAAACAGCGAACTTGACAAGGAAATGCGAGAAGATGCTCTCAAAGCACTGGACAGCAATAGTGATTCCCATTCTCAGAAGCCAGAAGGATACTTCGTGTTCATCGATGTTAGCACCCACAAAACGCCAAGCGACGAAAATGGCATTGCAATGAGCGCTGAGCACATAGAATCTCCAAAAAAGAAGCCTCCGGAAGCATTCTTTTTCATTCCTTCGGACGACAAGACTGTTGTTGACGAGAAGCGTTGCGAACCTCCGGACCTACCCATTGCAGCTGCTACCGCCACCAAAGAACATCCGGTTCTAAAAACCGTGGTAGCTCATCAGCCAGTCTATATGTACATTGAGGCGACCAGCCCCACATCTTCCACCAACAGCGGACATTCCATGAGGCCCTCCAGGTCAGGGGACAGGAAGGTACCCGTCCTACGGCGCCGAGCACGGGCGGCAACCAACGCCCAAAGGCCCAAGAGTGAGTCTGCTGCCACACTCCTGGCAGATGCTTCTAAGATCCTTGGCTCGGAGAAATCGAGCAAGAGAGCATCCTTGGCTTTTGGAGACGAGGAAGACGCTACCTACTCAATTGAATCTGCAAACAAGGAGGCTCCTGAAGAGGAGGTCAGAGTCTCAACGCCCACCAAATGGTGCTCCAAGCTGGGCAGGGATTTGCTGCGCATGTTCTTGGATGAAATTGATCCGGATGTAGTGATACGAGTGGATGGCAAGGATATCAAAGCCCACAAGTGAGTAAGGAACCTGGGAAGTACATAAGTATCCCAGTTATCTGGGGAAGTCGAAAGTAAAGATCCTCAGAAGTTCCAACGACATTTTTATTTATAATTTCAGGAGCATATTGACATCCCGCTGTGTTTATTTCGCAGCCATGCTGAGTGGTGGTTGGGTGGAGAGTGCCGGCAACGTTATTAAGATGCAAGGCTTCAGTTATGACACAGTGCACTTTTCCCTGTGCCACATTTACGGCGGGTCCACCTGCGTTCCCGATAACATTGAGATTTCGGAACTGGCTTCTTTAGCTGACATGTTGGGCTTAGAAGGCCTGAAGGAAGTGGTCACATTGGCGCTCAAAATGAAGTATTGCCATTTCTTTCACAAGGTAAATGCCATTCCGAGTAGTAGGTACTGCAGATCCATTAGCTTCCCTATATACTCAAATTTCATTTATTTAGCCATGTTCCACCTGCACCACATCAGTCTCAGAATGTCTTCTCATTGCCACATCGTTTGGCTTGGACGAGCTACAAGAAAAATGTCTGAAGTGGATTACGAGGCACATGATGAAGGCTTGGCCCACAAAGGCGTTCGCCGCTCTTCCAGATGAGATTTTGCAGAAATGCTATTGTGCTGTAAAAATGGAAATCGTAAGCAATATTCACTGGACTAAAGTTACTCCTGTTTGTCGAGCAATTCTCAACAATAGTATTGTGCAAAATTTAACAATAATATTTATTACAAAAATTACCTAATTTAGAAATTTTGGGTTCTTGTCGCTTTTTTAAAATAAAGGAATAGCTTTTCAAATTTTATTAAAAATATATTTCCCTGGAAAGGGATTTATTCTACATAAGGAAATACAAATTGAACAGTTGAAACTATACCCAAGATTTGTTGCACTGATAGAATTGAAGTTTATAATTAATTTTCTCAATGTATCAACAACTGAACTGAACTTTTTGCACATAAATCTTAAATTTGGGGAAATATTCATCTATTTACAGGCAGCAGAAACTGTGTTGGATACTCTTTTGCGGTGTGACAAATTAATGGCAACGTTGCCACATGTGAAATGGACTGAGCCTGTGTTCTCACTTACTTCTCATTTGGCAGAAACTGCCTCAGCTTACTTGGCAACGCACTTTCCTAGTGTACTTTCCAGCCAGTCTTTTCTGGCCTTGCGATCGGTGCGAAAGATTCTAAAACTTTTCAACGTTTAATTGACAAATCAGAACAGGATGAGCGATCTATCTTTGTCCAATTGCAGGGCCAGAGTTGGAGCATTCATGCACTTGAGACAACATTCCTTCTGGCTATAGATAGACTACCCCTGGACTGCGCTTGCCAGGCCTATGTTCGCCTTCATGGCCTTCTAAACACTGCTTTGCAAATTGATGTTGTGGAAAGTGTGGATATAAACGAGGTAAAATTTCCCATTACCATGCAACACAGATTCATATTTTTCCCCTAACATGCAGTTGTAACTCTGTGCTAGGGAAACATGCCTTTCACTTACACTTCGAGAGTAGCATTTAATTCAGGGGTTGCTTTGAAATATTCTGTGCTTTTGCCTTTAGAATTTCGATGCCCTGCTTTCTAAAATCCATCGCCAAGTCGAGCTTTTCTTGATCCACAATGCGAATCGGATTGTACGTTGCAACAGCTGGTCTCTTTTGACGCCTGATTTGCAAAAGAAGATTAAAGACGGTTAGCCGCAGATCTAAATTGATGCATTTCTGTTTACATGCAAGGTTTATAAATACTGTACATTAATATTTCAGCGGCTGTAATAGTCTTTGAATTCGGTAAACCTACAGCTCCGCCACCACAACTTTCAAGCCTGAATAGGGTATTAAAAGCTTTATAACTTGAAAAACCAAAATCAAAAAAATGCTTGTATGTCATGGTGTTTTTTGGCGTAAACAAGATGGTTTAAAACATTAAAGCGCGTCTCTTTCATGCAGAAATTCACTCGCACAAGGGCAAGCAACTCTACGTCTTCGGCGTCGCCGACCATCGAAAGGGCTCGTATTTCTTCTAGCGCCATTTCATTCCATGCAGCTTCGAAAGGAAATGCCACTTCGTTAAGCAGCCAGAAGAAAGCAGACTCTAAAACACCGATGCGGGACAGCAGCAGCGTGAAGGCAGCGACACTTCCACGTGCCAAAGAAGTGACACGAAAAGCTACATCACACACCACTATTTCTGAAAGCACCGAAGCTGCCAGAAATCACCATCATACAGGGTCACACACGCTGCCTCTTACCAAAACCAGTGACATTCGTAAGAAAGTGGAATCTAATCTCAACAGGAGACAGAGTGCATCTTTACAGGCGGCCCAGTCGAGCCGAAATTTGCATATCTGCAAAGCCACATCATCGGATTCTTCCTCTACTGGACACACACGACCAAAGTCCTGGCCAGTCAGAGATAAACCCGTCGTGGTAACCTCAAGCAAGTCCAAAGAAAAGGTAATTGAGTATGGACATTTAGGAAATCTCTGTAATCTATATACAGTATTTCAAGAAAATGGGCATTCATTTTATATTTTGTTATATTGGCTTAATTAAAATAAAATATAGACATTTGGGCCAGATCGCAAATAAACCTTGAGTTGATTGATAAAAATGGGGACTTTCAAATATTATTTTTAAATTTTAGATGTTCAAAGTCAAGTTTTCCAAGGTTTTTCTATTTTATAGCCAGGTTTTGCTGTTGTGTATTGCCTACAAAATATGCTGAGATTGGGAAACATTTGGTCAAAATTCTGGAGTGTTATAATTCTATTTTCCCATCTACAGACACCTGTGAGGGAATCTCCCAGGGAGGCTAGACCGGCAACTACCAGCAGGGTTACACTTCGTTCAACCTCGCGGCAAAGCACCCTGACTAATGGAAACTCCAAGCCAACAACGCCAACGGCCCCCAGACCAAAATCAGCAGTATACAATAGTGGTGCCAGCAAGCAGGCATGTAATGGCAACGTCCGAGATTCGAAAGCCAGCAATTTACGCAAGGCCGCATCCTCGGATTTGCATGGAAAGGTGTGATATAACGAAAATTGGAATGACAATTTACTTCATTATATAATCAAATATTATCAAAATATTTTATCTCACATTTGTTTATCCATTTAGGTTTTTAATAATGAGATTTTTTACTTTATCATCTGCTCACTTTGAACTACAAGAATTTCACCTTTTCTTATTTTTCAGGAAAATGTGGACGAAATAAGGCCAAGAAGCAGCATCAGACCAAGGTCCGAAGATGTGTCTTCACCTGTAGGAAAGAGAGTTGGACTTCGGCCGTCGTCCATTAGAACAAGCAGGCTGACCTCTACTAGTAAGCCATAACTTTTGTCACCCCTTTGCGGACCAGTCAAAAGAGTACATTTTGATAGGCCCACACATACATATATGGTCAGTTTTTAACGTTCCACGCGTTCTAAGCGCATTTTTCTGCTTTATTGGCACATTCTACTTCCTCAGAAACCGTTGCAGTTTTAATGATTATCCATTCCGACGCTCGGCATACAAATGCCGTTAGGATGTAGTTAGCGATACACGTTATTTAATCAAAATTTTATTGTCAGTTTCCATTTCTAGCTGTGAAAAGACGATTGCTAAAGGCATTCGCATAACATTTGATGTTATTTGTGATTACAGAGTTTCGGAACTGGATGCACCAAACTTGGTTTAACTTAATTGGCAAATCTGTGATTTCTGTCATTATCGTTGACCAATTGATGAAGCCGATTGAACGACAGTTTGGTGCAACATTTCCATTATAATCATTTAGAAAATTCACATTTATGTAATTTTAGATGCTATTTTGTGGATTATTTATTTATATTTGGCAGATTTTACATATAGCAATATAACTAGTCAGCTATTGCCCATCTTTGAATCATCTAGTCAGATGAGATTGGCGTTAAACATTCAAAATGTGAAGCGTGGTAGATTAATTTAATTTTTTAAGATCAGTTAAATTTAACTTATTTTTACTTTAAATAAATGTGATGGAAATTGCGTGAATATGAAGAACTGTCTAAGGACGCTAAATCTCAATTGCTATTTTCTCTGATGTTATGATTTCTTCTCATAGATTGACATTAAAAGTGAAAAGATACAGAGAATACATCTATTGCAATGGATATTTAGTTGTTTTTTTAAAATTCATTCCATTATCAGTTTGTAAATACATACTTTCAATATAACTAAAATTCGATGAATACACATTTGGTTTTACTCACATTTATACTCACATCAATACCTTCAATACTAAAACTTTGTTACTTTTTTTAAGAAATGGTTTAATAACTGCAAAATTTATTTTACCCCATTAAACTATATGTCAAGAATATGTAATCAAAATCAAAGCAAGTCTTATTTTCGTTGCAGTAGAACCTTGCTAATGCAAAATTCCGAATTATCCAAACCAATATTCGAATTTTTAAAAGTCAAAATTTGACTAGATAAAGAACAAAAAAATTCGATGTTAGGAACTGAAAATGTTTTAAAAATATATGTGCACTGTATTATTATGTAAAACACAGATACAAAACATACTACAGATACACAAACTACTTTCAGTGTAGGCACTGAATAAAACAAAAATGTATCCAAAATCAATGAATTTGGATTATTTGAGCAGATAGTTTGGATTTCATGTGTATTCAACTGTTATAAAATATGAAGTCGGTTTAATGTAGATACAGCAGTTTTAATCATGTCTTAAAGGTATAGTAACACAATTTTGCATTGCCAAAGCAGACTTAGAAATGCCTTAAAGCAGGTTCCTACTACAGGGCAACCCCTACTGCCACTATCAATTTCAAGGTCTGATTGAGACTTGTTCATATTAACTGGGATTTAGCTGTTGAAATCGGCAATGAAAATTACCAAAATGTTTCAAATTGAATCTCAACAGATCTAGATTGGCTTTGCACAGACTTCCTAGTGTTTATGATGCATAAGCTATCCACACACAAAAATGATGTTTGTGCAAGTATTCATAAGTTTTAAAGTCTGAATACAGGAGCCATGTATTTGAAGGTAACTCCCAATTTTTCTCAAACTGTCGTAACATTACATTTGAAAAACTACAATTTGCAAGTATGTTGTTTAACCAGGTCAATTTAATGAAGACTTATCCAACCAGTTACTTTTTTATTTCAATCTCATATTGAGATCACGACCATATCAGAGATTATCATGTTGATGCACTTTAATATTTTGTTTTTTAATGACTTAATATATATCTTCGAAATGAATGCATTTGTTAAATGTTTCTGTTGGCTAACTGTACAGATCTAGTACATCAATATTATACGGAGATTAAACAGGTTTCCACATATTTATTGTCTGCTATTAAGATCTGCCTGATTCTCCAAATAATGTTGATGACGAACCCAAATAACCAGTCATGCACGCCTTCTTTTCACTTCAAAATAATTCTTTAACGTCAATACATTGTAAGTGAAATTATTGGTCACACTGTTCATTGCTTTATAAAACTGCTCGAAGATAAATTATATCAAATAGTACGTTTATTTACACAAATGTAAAAAAAAACAATTGGCAAAAACGGGCCAGATATACATAAGTTTGCTGACTTTGCTGAACGTTGGGTTCAAAGTTAAACGGAAAACAAATTATCAAAGTTTTAAAATTTCACCCAATGAAAGTGACAGGGTTGTGATCAAGCTTAATTTAAGCAGGTTCCTACTGCAGGTTCCTATTGGTTGTTTTAACACAACTAAAATTTTGTTTTTAAATGACTACCTATATTTCCGAATCTCGTATTTCTGTTGATTAATTGTATGGATCTACAGTACATTGATATTATAATAAGATTAAAAAGGTGTCTTCGTTTCTGTTGTCCACAGCAATGTATTATTTGGATATGTAGCAAGCTCCACATGCAATTTCTTATCACTTAAAAATAATTCTTTAGCGTCAATACATTGTAAGTAAAATTATTATTGTAGCACTGTTAATTACTTTATAAAACTGCTCGAGGATAAATTAAAGCGAACAGACAAGTTTTATTTACACAAATAAAAAAGAACATAACAATAGCAAAAACGGGCACCCCACTACCATATTGCATTTCTTTGCTGACTGTGGGGTACTGAGTTGATTTGAAAACTAATTATTTATCGATAAGTGTGCCTCGCACACATCCCTTTTTGGCATCGGTCTCCACAACCGAAGGCTGCTCGGTAGACTTCCGCTTGTTCATCCCTTTTCTGGCAAGCTGTTTCTCAATGATTCTGGCATTGTTAGAATATGAATCTGCGACTTCCCTCTGGAATTATTTAATCAATTTGTTATTAATTGGGTCCTAAATATCTAAAACAACAATTGGGTAACCAGTGATGAACTTACTGCTTCGATCTCCTCTTCCTCCTCATCTATGGTGGACACAGTAACTGAGCTGAACTTGCCCATGTTTTTCGTGTGAATGTGCTTGGTTATCATCTGAAAAAGGAGCAATGGTTTGGTTGTCTTACATAACTGAAATCATTGTTTAGGCAACTCGAAACAAGAAAGACTTCTGTTCTGTACATACCTTTTTGGGAACATCGACTGCGATTTGGCTAAAGATGTCTGCTTTCAATGGACCTTCCCCTGATCGTACTAGGGCACCTTGAACGATGAAGGTTGTATTATTTTTTCTGTCAAGTTGATAGTAAAGCAATAGGCCACATCTGGAAAATATGAGCAAGTATTGTTACCCGATATAGCGTGCAAAAAAGAAAATGAAAAACTGCATTGCTGAATAAGGAAATCTTATTACTTTTTGCATTTTTTCCTGTACTGTCTTTCAACCCCCTCTGTCCTTTTCAAATGCACAGTTTCATCTATGTTGCAAGTCAACTTGTGAGCGTGCTTGCTGCCGTCTATTACTCTGGCTCCATCTCGCTTTCTTAGTGGTAAGCGATCTAGAGTGCAATCTAAAAAAAGAATAAACAGACCTACATGTTAGATGAAACAAAATACGACAAATGTATGAATTTGGGTAGGGACACCGATACTATGAAGAAGCTGAGAGATGAAGCATGTTCATGGTCGGTTGTCTGATGAACTATTGAGATAGATTACTTAGAAAAGCTTTGGTTAATCATAAAAAAAAATTGAAATCTGTAATTGACAAACCAACAAACAGCTCAACTAATCTTTGCAAGATGAGCATATATGAGCTTACCCAAAATTAATGACATCTGTCCGCATATGCAGTAATAAACGTTTAAGGGCTTATCTTCGTTGTATTCCTCCTGATCTTTTGTATCAGAACAAACAATACTTCTTGATACAACTTTAGGCATTTTTATAAGAATAATAGCAGTTAACTCACGTGGATACAATCAATACCTATGTTTGCCTTTCTGGTGGTTTCTGGGTATTTTTCTAACCATGGTATCACATGACGTTATCCAAAAATCCTTAAATGTTAATGTAAATTGAAATTGCTATAGACGATCATCTATCATTATTACTGGAGCACGGTATCATAATATTAAAAATGTTATTCGAATATTTTAAATGAGCTATATTGTATTATTATTTCATTCTAAAGCAGTTAGATTATTTTAGCTTTTGGGTTAAATGTCAATCACACTCGTACTTTGTCGCCAAATCTGGCAGCATTGGCCGCGTACCAGGAGGCCTTGTTTAGAAACAAGTGTCCCACTTCTATTTTATCAAATTTGTTACTAATTTCACTTTTTGCATTAATGTATTTCATTCCAATGTATTTCCTAGTTTTAAACGAAGTTTAGTGAATAGAAAAATAGACGTTTTCACAAGTTTTTCCGCTGTTGAAGTTAACACTGTACCTGGCCATTTTGCCGCTCGTTATTTCTGGGTCTGCTGTACTTTTGGCCGCAGATGCGCGTTGAGTCGTCGCACATATTGGTTGTGTTGATTTCGTGCTCTCGTTGGTTTGTCTCGCAAGTTCAAATTTACGTGGACTTAAGAACTTTGAACCCAAGATAAAGGAAGAAAAAGATAAGCTCGCTCGCCGCTCAGAATATTGAACCGTTTTCTTCAACTCACGAAAGACGCCTGCTCAACAGTCGAACATCAGGGTGAGCATTGAGATTTTTTTTGCGCTTAGAAACGGTGATCTTATCACTTTCGCCGATAATTTTGATGTGCAATTACATTTTGCAACATGGTTTAACGGGTGATTAGTGATCTTAAAGTGTCATATGCATGCCTGTAAATAGCGGAGTAACCGCTATTTGTATATGCCTGTGTATAGGCAGCCAGGAGTGCAACGAAATTAGCTTTTCGGATCTTTTTTTTTTTTTCGTTTTTGGAAAATATCTCCGCCACCGTGTCGTCTATCGCGTAAGGGTGGCGGCGAGGCGAAGTTATTATTAAAAATCGCCTTAAAAAGAGCAGCCCTATGCGTTGCTTGGCCTGTGACCCGTGCACGGAAAATATTTGACTGCCAAGCGATACTGTCTGCACTTCCAAACGTTGGTTTTGTTTGTTAATCTCGTTTAGCGAAGCACAAGGTCGGTTGTGGAAGAGGATACGATAAGAATGAAAACAAGAGTTTTGGGAGACAGAAATCAAACCCTGGCTGAGGTAACCCAGCATTAAGGTGAAGAAATGTGAAAACCACGTAATCACAGTCAGGATTAAGATCAATCAAGCAGATCTGAAATGCCCCCACTGATTTGTTTGTAATCGGTTGTTAAAGTAAGTGCTGTAAGGCGGTCCGGATTAGTTAGAAGCAAGCAGACTTCAGTTAACTTTATGTTGTGATTAAATTCGGTTGAAATTGACCATGGAAAACCATGAAAAGCCAGTTCAGTTTACACAGAAGTAGGTAAATTCAAGTCAAACTTCAATCTCATTCCATTGCAATTTGTTTCTTTCTGCCTCATAGCATTTGCATTATTTCAAGATCGAAATACCCAGGACTTTTTTTTTAATCTGCACAGCTCAAATCTATTACCATCAAATTGGCGATGAAGATGCCCTCAGTCTTAATTGAAAGCAGGTCGACCAGTCAAGTGGTTGTTGTGCTTGTTTCGAGAGCGATGCAGCTGATAAAATAATTTCAAAGTTTTGATTTTTTTTTTGCTTGTACCTGACATCAAGCACACCAGGAATGCTTCCAAGGTTGGCAAACAGTTGCGAGCAATTAATAAATGCCAAATATTTGGGTGTGGATGATGCTTAGGAAGCTAGACGAGTGCTGCTGAGGTAGCGTGTTAGAGAGATTCTGTATCATGCCCTGAAAGGGAGCATGCATAACTTGGTTATTTGGGCCTTTCTGAGATTAGCTTAGAGCGCGCCACAAGCTAGGCCATTCAGATCTTTTGATTTTGAAGTGCAGTCCTTAATTATTTCCAGTTTATTTTTTGATTGCCAACCTTTCTCTTCTAAGTTTGTTGTTGTAGATATCCTTTAACCCAATGTCCTTATGACCAAAACTTGCTTTGGGCGTCGTAAGAATAATGTCAGTCAACAAGTTTAATACTTGATTACGTTTTTTTCAAAGATGCTGGTAAACATAAATTGTCTGACATATTAGGACTTAACCATAGCAAAAGTGTCATTTTGTGATTAAAATAGTGATGAAGGTAAAAATATACATATCTGTATAATTGTAGCTAATTCAAGGAAAACGTATTGATAGAAGAATCAGTTAGGAAGAATCAGTTAGGTTGTCATATTTGGAATAGCTTATCTGCTTTGGAGCCAGACAGGGCTTTGCACCAGAATTATCCCTTGGTACATTAAACAACTGTTAGTGGATGTCTATAGTTTTGCTCATTGGTTTTTCTGTCGATTTATTGACTCTATAGGCATATGCTGGAAAGTGTTCATCCTTGGAAAATTGTTTTAGACTCGTTGGATTACCAGCTTAAAGATTGAAATAGAAGTCATTCGTGAAACGTGATTTTTAGGGCTGTTTCGTGCGTTTTTATGATCACCCAATTCACGTGGGCTAGCCAGACGTTGCGTGCATTAAGTAATTGGTCGGGCTGAATTTGCTGTGGCATAAACGAGCCTCGGCACAAATTCAATATTTTAATGCCAAAGGTGTACTGTGGTGAGTCACGCGTCATTCTGCTGTAATGGATGTGGCCGACTTTGGTATTCGTTAAACATCTAAACGCGCATTCCTACATGGACAAATGACGTGGGCCCACATTACAAGCCTTGCACTTCTGATTATTGCAGGTATCCTACCCTCACCGTTCGGAAAAGTTGAAAACACATCATTATGTGCCATCCTAGCGGGGTCTCGTAAAATCTGTGTTTTGCGAAGCATGTTTCTTAAATAGATGACCGTAAAGCCCCATGATCGATACCTGCAATAGTAAAAACTTGAAAAGCTATAGGTAGGTACGTTGTTTTTCACATAACGTTTATTTTATCTAGTAAGGGAAACTAGATTCCTTAAGCGGTTGTTAGCTTAGTTGTTTACAAAAAGGGGAATACCGTTTGCGCAAACAGCATCTTTGCTCTTTGACCAGTTCATCGGAAATCTTTTTTGGCCAATTTGCGCATTATTTTCGAGATTTGTATGCTAGAAATGGCAATGTGTCGCTTTTTGACAGTTCTTGGAATACAAGTACTGTAACTAACTTTTGTAGACAAAGCGTCGATCGTTTCAGACCGTGGGTGTGGGTATGACTAAATTTCAAAAGTTGTCGACTTTCAGGTGATGATCATCAGATCGACTTGTATATATGAACGCTAGCTAATGAGTGGCGTGCATTCGTATAAAGGGACCGAATGTCATAATATTGTTTGAAGGAAGTGTTACATGTGAGTATGCACACAGACTTGCACTCGCATCCAGAGGAATGGGAGGATAAGGGAACACCATCATAGCTTTCCGTAGCACCCATTGGAAAACCAGGAAACTGATGGAATCTAGTGCTTATTTGTCAGCAGACATGTGTCCACACGCACGGCAATTGCCATGACAGTCAAATAACCACGTGTTGTGCCAGATTCAGTGACGAATTCAGGAAGGCTTGGTCGGATGTGGACTATTCTTCATCCATTATCGATTTTTTTTCTCCATCCTTTTCTACATCAATCAGTCTGCATTAGCCCTTGTATATTATTTCTAAATATAGCCCCAACTGTAGCGTGTTTACTGCCGCAAGTGACGACTCCCCCGACGACGAAAAATGCAATTGTCCGTTCAACAATCGCCGGCTGTAGGCGAACATCTTTTTTGTGTGTTTGATATCAAGGAAGGATGTTCTGATCCTGGTTGCGGCTAATTAATTAATGCCGACGTCGTTAATAAAGCCCACCCGTTGACAGGGTCGTGTAAGGGACTGGTGCTATCCACCCATCCTCAATCTTCATTTACTTTAATATGAATATGAAGTAATAAGTCGCGTAGGGACGATGCCGAGGGTGTCGGCCATTTTGAATTGACTCTAATTGAGCGAATTTAATATCGTTCTGGGACTTGGGAATGAACCAATTCAACTAGTTGCGCCACCATGGTCATACGACGGTCTTTCTTCTTGCAGCGATCACATTTATACTAGCTTGTTCAGAAGCATAATTAAGCAGTCTTATCTGAGGACAAAATGGCGATGATTATTTAAGCTCTTTTATAAAGCAAATACTAAAAAAATGTTAACGTTATTTCGGTGTTAACAAATGATAATGTTTGTGAAGTTTCTTCAAATAGTACCAAGCTTATCTTAATAAAAAAAAACAAGAGGCTCTTAGTTTTGTTATCTTTATTGTATAACGTCACTACAGTGTAGATTTGGGGGGAGGAATATCACAGTTGTGATGTCATGTTGTCAAATTTGTTGCTTTACAAGTAAATTTGGAGGCAGCTTTCCTTATAAAGCTAGTATACGTTCTTTTATGCTTATACAAATAACAGATAGCCCTGTTTCATAAACACTATTTTAACCAGTTTATTTAGATACTGGGAGCAACATCTTTGCTAATGTTTTGTTAATGTATACACTCGTGTAAGTTTGAAACTTTGACAAAAACAAATGTATAGTAAACACCGCAAGCTGTGGTTAATTCAATTTTTTGATCTGGCTTATGAGAGCTTATAATAATAAATGAAGGAAAAAATGTTTTGATTTATTGGACTGTATAGATTTATATCCAGCGATTACACTGCAACCACTGTCACACATGTTTCACAAGTGTTTCCAAGATGTTGCCACATGGCACTTTCGTGTTTTCTGTAGGGGTACCGAATTGAATTGAATCAAGAGGTTTCATTCCCACGGGACCATGCTGCATGAGTCCAAAGCAATTATAATTTCCGTTCTTAATTGCCCAAATTTGGCTGGCTACGCTAATTGGGTTGTAAGTGATCCTGTGCAGCCATGAAACAGATATTCGTGTTTTCTTGTCTTGTACGGCGCTAATCTTGCCACGGTTATATTTTTTTTCTCTGGCTACCCACGCGTTTCTGTCTTTGACGTTTGCCACATGGACTTTCCATTTCACTTTAGTAAAAAAAAAAACCAATATGTGGAATTCTTTCTTAGTGTTTTTTTTTTTTTTTCTTTAATTTGTTGCGTTTCCACCATGGCAAACCGTTCTATCCGTTACTGAAAATTCAAAGATAATCGAAAAGCTGCCATCTTATAATATTATAGTCCTACGCCATATTTCATGGTTGCTATGACTTCGTTCTCTCAAATAAGAAGCACGAACACCTTCGCCGTTGATTCTAAAAACAGTATTAAGTGTGTTTGTCACCATTCTGGGTTCCATGCAAGATGCTTTGCATTTTGGATTCAGTTCGTTATTCACTTCAAGACTGTCGTTAGTGCGTTTTACTGCAAAAAAAAACAGGATGCAAGGTTGGAGATTAAGGAAGCTAATGCAATTTCGTCTTTGTTTCTGAAAATATTATGATTATCAACTGGGTCTAGGCCAGCTTGAAATTCATATTGCCTACGATGGACTTCACACTGAAAAGGGTCGTTGTTGGAGTGCGGTGTCATCTGCCTAAATCGTGTCATTAAATACACCCCCGCTTGAATAAATTGGTGCCACTCTGGAGTGATTTATAAATTTAGTTCTTAGATATTCTGGCCAGCCTGATTCATTCATGCATCTGTTTAGTTAAAATCATATAGCGAAATTTCGTTGCATTTTTGTTAAATATCATTTCGTAATACTCTAAAATCCACTATTGTAGCCTATATTTCGGTTTGTCTGATTTGCGAAACGATATTGTTTAAAACCAATTTCGTTTTATTCACAATTGTGTGGATCTTGTTTTGGCAAGCTCATGACTGAAACTAGACTTGGTAACTTTACTAATTAGACCTATATACCATATTGCCAAAATTTATAAATGGTCACTTGTAATGATTCAAATGCTGAAATATATTTTAACCAATTTAAAAATTCCATTATTGGCTATTTCAGCATTGACTTTGTTTGAAAGAAATAGAAAAATTTCAAATTTTTGTAGACAGCACCAGTATACTTTCAAAACAGTGTTATCATTCCAAGTTTTTTCCATTGAAAGTATACAGTACAGAATTCGGATTATGAACATCATATACCGGAATAATGATAATAATACGCTGTATAGGAATTTCGTTTTGTCGTCTTGATTGCCTGGCATCTTATAAATAATTGGTCGCGTTATGTGGAGTCAGTGTTAACCCTTCCATTAATCGTGTACCCGCATGACAGACTGCGCTATTGCGAAGGAACGAATTGGGCAACGCCTAGATATGGACGGCCTGGAAATTAGCATCTGGGAAATGAGAAAGTAATGTAATGAGATGAAATCGGGGTAATCAATATATCCCGGAAAAAAAAGAGGAAAAATGAAAGGGTTGAGCGTAATGAGTACGGGCTCTATAACGTCACTTTTTGGTGCTCTATTAAAGGTTTTTCTAGGGGATTTGGGGGGACTCGGAAAATATTTTTTTTGTGTGCTAAAGTTGGTCGACCACCCACCTTTCTAGCCCTAACAAAGGGATTTCTTGGTGTGACTGCATATAGCGTTTGTCGACTTACTCCCACGTGAAATCAAAATCTTACCAGAAATAACGAAAATGTGAAGGATTTGTGCATGTGTGTGTGCATTTGTTATCTTGGGAAGTTGTGAATGGGGCTGACTGTGAAAATCTATAGAGGGATATGACTCAAGATTCTGATGAACTCCATGAAGGAGAAATGTGGGTATTGACAGGGGTGCCAGTTTAAGGCATTAAGTATAGGGTTTTGGAAAACAATTGTATATTAAAAAGAACTTGGGATTTCACTAGATTCTCGGCAATTTGAAGGATATTTTTAGATCTGATTTGCTTCTGAGTGATACTGAAGAACCATGTAATAGTGAGTGTTACTTAATATTTTCTTGCATAAGATTATTTCGTAAGATTTCTCTTCGTTCGCTCCCACGCTTGCTGAAATTACAAGACTCTGTGACGGGCTAAAAAGAACTCATTGACACCCATGAAGGATTGCATTCTGGTTTTCAGAGGTTTTTTTAAAAAGGATTCCTCATATGTACACAATAAATAAGTTGTTTTCCCCGAGATAGTTTTGGTGCTCCCGGATTTCGGAATTTCATAAGTTTTGAGGTACGTTCAAGCTTTGGATTGTTGTGCAGATTTCTACATTATTGGCCAAGAGGTTTTTCAAGAATAAATCTGACAAGAGCGGTTGATTGACTTTCAATGACTTTGAAGCCAATGAACACCAACGACGTTGTAATTCGGATTCAGAACATCAACATACATGTTGATCTTTTATCATAAAAGCAATTGAAGGTTTACATTTTTACTTTAAAAAAACGAGTGACATCTCTTATAGGTGCTGTATAGTTTCAGTTTCACAGTATTGGAAGTCAGACGCCCGATGGAAGGTGATACGAATAACAACAGTTGCAGAGTGTCCATTCGGTAGCCATTGGGATTAGTGAACTGCGATTCATGCAGCTGCACGTCTTCGCACCCTGTTCAATGGCAATACGCTAAATTGTGCAAAAGGACGATTGTGCACTCCTAATTAAAGCGAATTAGCTTTTTTTTTTTTTTTTTTTTTTTTGTTCGGTTGGATAGTCCATTGACAATGGACAAAAGCTTGCTGAGTCACATCCACAAGGCAGCCATTGAAGTGGTGACTAGTGGACGAACTCCTAATTGATTTTGGCAACTCAATTGACGCACGAGAGAAAGATGACTTTCAAGCTAATTAGTGGCAAGCTGCTTTTTTTTCGTTATTCTTCCTCATCTCTCTCTCCGAATGGAGCAGGAGTTCAGAAGGACTTTTACCCCATATGACCCCAGTGACCCTGACGCATGTGCCTCTTATCTTTAAAGATTGGTTCTGAGAAGAAACAGGCGAATTTTCATAATCATTCGCACTTGAAGGACCAGCAGAAACATCTGGCTCTCAGCTTCAGAAGTGCGTTTTCCTTGCCCTGAGTGTCTTTAATAATGCTTGCCTCATGTGCCTAGCAAGAGAATGAGAAAATGCTGATGTTATCGTTTCTATAAATGAAAATTCCAAGCTCTATTCCACCGTTAAATAGCAGCGAACTCGTGAGCACATACATTGTGTGCAATTTGCAGAGTTGGAGCAATTACACTAAAATGACGAACTTGCTTTCTATTTCGAGACTTGCATTTGAGTTATTAAAGAGGGTAATTGGAATAAAGAGGCTACAGGTAACTTAATGGACGTATAAGTTTAGGCTTTAATTGCATCAGAACGGAATCCCTCTTAACCCTTCCCCTCCCATCTGGTTCTCCGGCTTAACTGGCGGGTTTTGTAGGGTACAAAAAATGAAATTGCCTACAAACTTATCCGTGGAAGGCTTGCAATTGATACACCTGTACTGTTGCACAACAGCACTGGACACGTGTTTCAGGATTAATTATGTATAAATATGCCAATTACAAATTAATACACCTACCTGTACATGCACCAAAAATTATCCATTGAACAAGTATTTTTACAAAATAAAGGGAATTATGTAAATTTGCTAATTACTAATCAATAGTATATAAATGATAAATTTAATATGCTACCAAGTAGTGTATTTTATTAATATTACTTTTTATATAAACTAAGATTAGCCTGCTCTTCATTCCATAACCAACCAACTTCCGGTCCGGACCAGGACGGGGAAAGAAGGTTCGAATGTATGTAATGTACACATTCATGCCAACAATGTTTATCCCTTTTTAATAAACGTGGGAAAATTTAGTTTTACATTTTGGGATATCGACATTTACTTGTCACCGTAGTACGTGCAATGGTTAAAACATGTAGGTTATCAAAATAATCAATTTGCAAAACATATTTTCTATGAATTGTATTTCATTTCGCTCGCAGTTCATTATTTGCTTTTTAAATAAGCTAAATAGGGATTTAATTCAACACACCGTTACGTTTCACGCTCTACTTCGAATCGTATTCGTATTTACTTTCTTTAAATAAACGGGAAAATATTTTATCTTGACGCAATAGTTGTTATGTGGAGCAAATTAATGTAGCTTTCGATGGAAAACACTTTTTTTGGGGGGGGGGGAAATTGTTCCTTCGTCAACACGGGAAAAGCGTTTCAGGTTTTCACCATGGCAGATATTTGCGTCATGACCGTTCTAAAACAAAACTAGGTCCGAACCGGAGCGTCAAGATTGGTGCAACCGCCAATGTGTGTTAATGCGCTTATTAATTCGGCTGTCCCACATCGCCACGTTGCCCTGGCCCGGGTTAATTCTGGAATCTGGGATGCGGCTACAGTTATTGGGTCAATATCATCGTGTCTCGGTTAAACGTTGCACTCGGACCTAAAAAAAGTTTTCCTCTCTGCATGCGTGAAGTGAAATATGGTTGCAGGTACATACTTGCACAGGGACAAACCGTATACACATGCATTTGGTGCAGTCCAAAGAAGGTTTCTGTTGACTGCATGCTGGAGTTTGTTTGGTTAACGTAGCAGGTGAGTAAGTGGCGTGGCAATGTACAAGATCGCTTGTTTGTTTTGAAATTGCCATTTTTTGGTAGTTTTTCTTCCCCTTCACACATTTTTCAAATACCGAAAAGGACGGAAATATTAAAATGCATTGCTAGACCTACATTGCTTCGCTTGGCCAACGTGCCAGAAACGACGAGAAACTTAACGACCCAAATTAGGCACTAACTGCTTATTGCTCAATTTAATTTACATGGAACTATAGAGAAACAACCCGGAAAACCGTAATTCTGGGTTGCATTTGCGGATGCCTGCGGTGGAGTTAAGGTAGTCTTGTAATGTGCTTCGGATTATGCCATAATCTGGATTCGCAACATACGCGTAGAAGTTTGGTGAAGTTTTCGTGTGAACGAGCATGCTCTGACTCTGTTTCTTAACCTTTCTTTGATGCAAAACTTGGGTAAATCCATCACGGCCATGAACCACAGCTAACTGGATACACAACCCAAGTAACGTTGGGAAATGGTAGAGCTAGGCAAAAAATTAATAATAGTACTTTTATTATTGACATTTTTTTTGTAAAACATCGGCATTCTAACCATGACCCAACGAATTTTTGGCTGCTTGGAAAAGCAGTGGCGAATAAAAATCTGTTATCTTTCATTGTGAATTAAGATTTTTATTTAATCATCTTTCGATTTTGAATAATCGTATAAATAAATGATTATAAAGGAAGCTTCGGTTTATGTGGGGGGGGGAAGGAGATCGTGTTTATGCTGAAAACCATAAATGTTATAATTGTAGCTAAATGTTCTATATTTATAAGCCAAAAAATGTTGCCCTAATTTTTACCCTTATCAGTCAACCAGGTTCAATATAATGCACTAGAGATAAAGCATTGGCGTAAGCTGGGGTTGAACATCCGAGGAAACCTGGGAAACGCTTCGGACGCGTGGCGAAATAGACCCGTCTGACCCTTGAGGATTAACACCCTGAGCGACCGTGAATTGCTCATTTGTTGTCTGGCTGATGGACGTAGAATCCCAGGCGGCGCCAGCATCAGCTGCTCGCCATATGACGACAAATGCAAACGCGCGCTGGGGCCATTATTTGGGTTATTGGGGTTCGGGGGGTTCAAGACGAAGAAAAAGATGGCAGCTGCTGCGGCCGCCCCTGGTGTTCAAATAGGCGAATTTAAATGAACAGAGGCAGATGGCTCGCGTCTACTAAAAATCTCACCACTCGGACTCGATTGTTCAATTTTACATTTTTCACTTTGGCAAAGGGTGAGGAGGGGTGGGTGCATGCTCTAGGACAAAAGTTGGAGCCATTGCAAGCTGGCCGTACGCCATCTAGCTGCTATTCGAGGATACAGACTTGCGGTATATGCAACAATGGGCAAAACATTTAAAGTAACATCCAAATATGAGAAAACAAAACATTTCATTAAAAAGTAATCCTCAGCCTAATAGTGTCTGACTGAAACAATCCATGGATACATCCAGATTTATGGTCTATACCCTCTTTACAGCAAACCCGTTGTTGAACTTTGATAGGCAATACCAATGTAACAACGCCCTTCCCACAGAGTTGATATCTCGACTTTTAAATTGGTGGAACTACAACAACCAGCCATCTATAAGGAAAATATATTTTTTATCCCAACAAGAATAGGTTGCTTCACACACTGATTAACTGTTATACTCTCTGCGTCAAAAAGGAGTACATGCATCTGATGTAATTAGCAATGGGCCTTGCAATTCGTGTTGCTAAAATTCATGGCTGTTTTTTCTTGTCCAAAACATGGGTTGCCCGCGATGCGTTTGAACGTTTCACCCGATGCATTTGTCGCAGAGTTAACTTTTTTTTTCTTTCTTCAAATCATAAACATCCAAAACAAGTTTTGTTGTTGGAGAAAATTGTAGCCTAAATATGGCAGGCGAGCGGCTGTTGTTGAAGCATTATTATCTTGAAGGTATTTATAGCCGTTCCTCTGTCCTTTATACGGACGCGTATGTCGTATTCTGTGGATCTCATGGCTTGGTTTGCCAAAAAGAAAACCAAAAAAAAAAAAAAAAGTAAAAAAAATAGCTGCTAGCAGCTGGTGACTGAGATCTGAATTCCTGGATCCCTTGCATTTTCCAGCTAATCTAGAGGTTTTGAAATGCTGATGTTTTCCAAGAAGCTACTTTCTTTTACTATAGACGGTGTTATCACCATCTTGGTTAATAAGTCCGCAATCCACCAACTTATTGAACGAGGGGAATGATGAACTGTACGTTGAATATGGCGTTCGAACGAACGAAGACTACTGTTTAGGAATGGCATGTTGCCACAGGATGTTTGATGTTTCATGCTACAAACAGGAAGGGAATGTACGGTATGCAGTCCACCATCTGGAATCAGCAGTAAGTACTTGCTTGGGTTCATCAACACATGCAAAACATCCACCAGGACTGTGGACCAGGCTCTAAATGTGGGCAATGACAAGATATAATGTAAAGGACGCAGCTTCATCAACGATTGTTTAGAAAAGCAAGAAATTGTACATATAGAAACCGACTTATTTGTGGCCCAACTTGCTTATCAACCACCTGCATGCCAAAAGCCGGTTTAGCTGCTCTCAATTCTAGTCCTCTCTTAGGTTTTTTTTTAAAAACAAAAGTTGTTTGATGAGCGGTAAATAACTATCATGTATAACGTTTATATGAGGAAATTATGGCGCGGATCTTTCTGAGTTTAGTTTTTTTTTTAATCAGAAAAACATTAGTGCAAGCTTGTTTACGCCGTAGTTGATTAGGGCAAAAACAACAACTGCATTAACCTGTTTTTGACCAAAGATCTAAACAAAAACCGATACTTGATGGATCTAGCAGTCAACGATGATGCATGCGGAACTAAACAAAAATTGGGAACAGAATCTAATAAACTAAAAGTTTTAAAACTACAAAGTTCTCGTGAATGTCCCCAAGGCGCAAAGTGCCTTTCATTCTTAAAACCCATACATACATATCAAGATGTAGTGCACAATATTTAGTCAATGTAGCGTGCATAAGATAACAAAGTAGTCATTGCATCTTGACATATGCATCAGGTTTACAATCCCCAGAATCGTTTTTCGGTTTCGCTTCTAGCTCAGCACCCGCAAGAGATATGGCTCCATTTTTCACACGGATCGTGTTTACCCAGAGTTTTTCTCAAATATTTGGATTAATTTTATCGAGCAGTAATTGCGCACTTCCCGTGCGAAATGCCGGCGTATTTTCGTCCTGTTTTGCCCACCAGGCGCCCCCTGTTGTTGTTGTTAACCGATGACTCAGTCCTGTTGCATTTTTTCTCATTGCTGTTACCTCCCCGATGGATCAGCTTTGGAGAGGAATGACCCCGCGTGCCGAGGACAGACAGCGCGCCTCAATCCCCTTTTCACACGGGCAACTGTCGGCTGGGGCACTGCACTCGTCTTATGCAAATATAAACACGAGGGAGTGCACCCATACAACTGGCACACGACACGTCTGCCTGTTCCTGGTATCGATACTCGGGCTGACAGCTGTTTGTTGCTCCCGTCGCCAGTTTTTTCCGCCATGCTCTCTGATTTCATTCATGAAAGGCATTCAATTGGATTCATTACCTATTGCATTATATCGATAAACTGGGCGCGCTTCCTGATTCCCAGCCGGTTGTAAAGTTGTAACCCTGAATGCGGAGTCGCACGGGTTTTGTACTTCTATCCGAACGACAAATTGGAAGTAGAAGTATAAGAAGGACGTTTCAAAATGAGATACATCCACGTTGGGAAATGAAGCTCGCAAATTAATTTGTGAGAAAAGGTAAAAATCACATAAAAATCAACAAAAAAAGTGTCTTATCGCAGGGTTGCCGTAACCATTTTCTGGATATTTCAGGTGATTCTGACAACATTGTTAAATGGAACATTTAATAAATCTGGACTTTTGTTAGAATGGCTGTTCCATCGTCTAATCGTATGCAGAATAAAGGACCAATCTGTTTTGACACGCTGCTCGGTCAAAGATTTTGAATGATATGATTGTCTACTTCTATATAGAGTGGTTTCGTTTTAGGCGTTAATATATGGCATACAAGATGCGAATTACAAGGAAGATTAAACATTTGCATAGTCTCATAGATAACTTGTCACACTTGCGGAATGTTGGTAGTTGTCCTTAAGAAGTCTAGCTGCTCTCATCTTGACCATTTCAATTCTGGGTATTTGAATAACACCGAAAGATAAATTTTAAAAAACACCAACGACTTGGAATCCTTCGTTGATTTCATTGAAAATCTCGCTTCCTTGTTGATTCATTGACGTCTTTGCGTCCTTATATGATTTTCTTCGATCTATAATTGACTGAGCTTACTATAGAAGAGTCTGATGAGCATCTCATCGTTGATGAGAACAAATGTAAATTTTGGATGGAGATCTCGTACCCTTTGCACGTGATGGAATGCAGTGCCCTAGGTATTAAAAGTGCAACGACTCACCTATACGCTTTCACTAAAATCTTTGAATTTATAAATCGAAAAGAACCAGCAAGCTTCCGTGTTTCACTAGACTCTTGAGATTTGGGGATGGACTCGTGGGATTTGCTCCACATGTCGGCGACGTTAAAAATAGCCAGCACGCGTTGGATAAGTTAAGATTTAAAGAGTATTTAAGGGGAGGTGTCAAACGACTGATTATAACTATAAGTCCCCCTGGTGCTGTAATTGCCGATGTCGACGCCACAGCTTTTTTGGCTCACTTGACGCCAGTGCTTACGGATGGTACTTCACTGGGGGTGTTTGCAACTCCATCTATTTTAAGGTCAGTGGCGATACGCAGTTACATCCCCCGGATATATAGCATGCATTCTGCATGGAGGCTTTTAAATTGATGCAACAAAAAACCATGTTTATGCCGTGGATGCAAACATCTCAAGAAGTGGACTTAATTAGCGGCCTAGGATTTCTCTGCTGTTTACTGCATGCTAGAATGTTGCGTTGTTTTTCCCATCAGCTTCCTGAAACAAACGTCCTTGTTGAATGGCTAATGATTACGTTGACGCATGCTTTAGGTGTGTTTTGAGATGAAGCTACCTACTTCTGTTAATTTCTACATTTTCATACAAAGAAAAACTCCTATCCATTGTAGGGAAATGTTGATGCATGGCCAGGCACGTGTGAAACCGAAGGGCGAGATATGTCTGAAATGTAATATAATGTGCAAAATTGCTAGTTATATACATAATTTGTTTGTTGGGCAAGGGATGTGGCAGCAAGTTCTTATCTGACCTTGTGTGTCGTTAACTAAACTTACTAAACAAACTAAAAAGCTATATAAAATGATAGGTAGTATTTTTTTTCTGTTCAAAGATGGAGTTATCATAATTTTCAAATGTTAAATTATTCACACAAACTATCGTACGTCAAGCTGTTTTCACGTTTGGTTTTCGAAATTCTAAAGTAGAAAACCTGCAACCTTAAACACTACTGCGTGAGGATAAATCAGGCGATTTGCAAAATATAGTTTCTTTATAGGTGAATAATTCGTTTCGCTTACACGGCTATTGTTCCAAATAAATAAATGTTCGCATTTATGTATCCTGTTAACTATGTATATGTGAAAATAATTAGAGGCGTTTCATTTAATCTTCCACCTTTAATTATTTCTACTAAGTTATTTATTTTGAAATGACAGCTGTCGACCGAAAAGATATTTATTATCGTTAGTTAAAACAGGAGTTTCATTCCAAGCTTTAACCACTGCATGCATTTGTTTTATAAAAGTCTTCTGCGAAAATGCAGTGATAATTCAGAATAAAATACTACGATACCAAATATTTATGCTACTGCTGTAACTGCGGTTTCCGTCCAACTAACCAAAAATCGTTGGACCAACGTTGAGCCTTGATATGTCTTCCGACTCAACTTTGGGCCAACGTTTAACCAACGAAATGTCAACAATAAATGTATCATTATTAAATGTTTCGATTGTACTATGTTATGGAGATCAAATTAAACTGGATTAAACTGTCAACATTAAATCAATGATTAACAACTCTACTATTTACCACCGTTGGGTAATGAGTCAACATTAGTTGCCAGTGCCAACGATTTGTCAACGTTGCAAACAAAATTTAACATTGTGTTTCATGGGTGTAACTCTTTAGTTTTTCAAAACTTTGGAAATGTCTAAGTTGGTTGCTTTGATACAGGACCATAGTTATGAGCACTGGGTTCATCTGCTGGAATCCCATTTAACCGGTATCAAATTTTCGATGTTTTTTTCCCAAAACATTCATTTTTCGAAATGTATTTTACGTTTCGGTTGAAATAGCCCGTCTGTATTTTGCAGATAATAATGGCAAAAGTGGTGGGTGAGTCACGATTCAAGCACCGAGTATGTTCGTACGTCCGGGGACTTTGTCTCCGCTGGCTCACCAACCTTTGCACGCCTGGCTAACCTGTTTTTGCCTGAAAATTCACAAAAAAAACGTCCCACAAAAAAAAGCACAACCCTAATCTCAAATAACGCAGGTAAACATCACCGGTTTGTCTTTGCTCTGTGTGAGTAAGCGTGCAAATTTGACTGCCCTTATTATTCAAACGGCAATCCCAGGCTAATCAGATAGTGCTCATTGTTTCGACGGTCTGCCAAACAGATTAGCAGGACTTTCCTGAACTGGATTCACCGGTTACCGAGTTCGGAGCGCTCCAGGTAACCCTTCAGATTCCCCTGTAGTGCTTAAAAGGTAGATAGCTATGTTTAATTACGTGCGTTTCTGGCACGGTTCCTGGCTGTCAAAACATTGGTTACGTCACCCGAAAAAAAAACACGTTTGTTTGTAATCATATACCTGGAGAAGCCCAGATGGAGCTCTCAATTTATATTTACTAATCACTGTCGTTTATTCCGTATCTTTCTGTTTAAGGTCATGAGTCTATCGTAAACCAGCGGAGAAGAGGAGTTAAGAAAAAGAAAGATCTCTCCAGCGAGAAGATGCTTCGGTAGTGGTTTACCCCACAGATTCTTGGCTATGGTTACCTAGGACATGGCTGAGATGCGCTACTACGTAATGCAACGAGATGTCACCAGCGACAGTTTGGACTGCCACCTCAAGGACGTGAGTATATCTTAGGGTCGGGAAGTCAGCCTTACAAGCCATTTATAATTGACATGGTTCTGCAATGATCCAAAATGAGCGGTTACATTCAAACATCCAATGATTGAAAATGAAATTCCAGAACCTATACATCCTTGTGCATTCCCAGAGCTGCAGAGGTTTAATGAACTTTTTAAAAAAAAAAAGCAATAAAGTTTGTTTTAGCCGCAGTTGGCCTGGTTTCGACACGTTCAAAATGCAGCGCAAAAGTGTGTTTTGTAGACTTTTCTTCCCACCATGCTTTAAATATTGAGTGTGATAAGTTTTAACCGGTTTTTGTAGTTTTCCAGGCTAATACATATTAAATATGAAAAAAGAAAGTAATTTGAATATAAAAACTGTTTGAAACGTAAATAAAATGGAAGAAATTTACGTTTCTGTCATTTGTATGAAGGGTTATTTTCTAAATGCTGGTATTAAGTGTGGGATCACCTCACCTAGCTATGATTGTAAAAACTTTGAACAATGCCAAAGGTTTTTTTTACGGGTTTTCCTGAATAATAGTAGGATTATAATTTCTTCTAAATTAGACAAGGTTGCCCATGCAGCCATACAAGGCAATTGAAGCGTAACTTAGAAGCTTCTGGTAGCGGCACCAACACAATTTTTAAGCAGGGCAATGCATATCTTTGTTTGAACTGTTGCTTGTGCATAAATACGATACCGTGGATTATAGTAAATCAGAGGAACGGCAAATACTATTCCCCATTTACCCAAGTTATTGCAGACATTATAAGCTTTAAAATTCCCTTAAAAACACGCATTTCAATGTTCATATGTTGAAAGACGAATAGATGTAAACATGATCATTATGCTTAAGGAATGGTGCACCAGCATCTTTAACAAACGTGGCGCCTTGTTGGCGTTATTTTTCGCAAACATCAACCACGATTTATTCATTTTGAGAATTTCATTGCACAAAATTATGACAGCTCGTTGAGAGCATATGAAAGGGAAAAAAAACTTGGCTATTTGCGAGAAATTACTCTTAAGTCTAAAATCACGAGACGGGAGCCTGTTATGCATGCTGGCATTTAGAAAAAAAAACCCTGAATAATCATTAGGAAATGTTTATGTCTTTCCCCATTCAACTAATTTAAGCCACTAAAACGATTGTTTCAATGCAGATTGGTGATGATGTTTCCGACGGCAGATTTGGAGATGGGCCAACCCGAGACACTGCCAACAAAAGTTACGACCCCACCGTGTTTGATGTCCTCAAAGTGTCGCCAGAGGATTTTGCGGTAAGTTGTACTTGTGGTGTACTCGCTCACCCGAAACCACATGATAACAGCACTTATTAAAATAGCAAAATGATGTTGCGAGTGTCTCAACAATTGCAGTGTTTAGATCTGTTGCCGAGCTTATTGTACTGGAATTAAAACACCTTTTTTGAGGCGTGACGACAAAACACGGAAGATGTTTGGGTTCGGTCACATTTCGACATTGTCCTATGATGGTTTGGCACTAGGACAGGACATGTCATTTAGGTTCACAGAACTGGGGTTGCTATCATAACTGCATACCAAAGGCCAATTCCATAGTTCAGAGTTAAATGTTGATCCCTGTCCATTCTTATGCATTTTCAGCCTTAGAGTTCATTCCTGTCGTTTCCAATTATACAAAATATCTGTTGTGTCGGTACAAACCTTTGAAACTAATCTTGATAATTTAGATTATCAGATAACTATTAATCAAATAGTCGCAACGCCGCTTAATGACGAAACTTTAATGTTTATTAATTGGTATAGGAAAGGCCACATCTAATTCTCTATATTCCTGATGCAAAAACAAACCAGATAATGGTTCAACTATTCTGATGTAGTTTGCATTACTTCAGCCCTGACCTTGAATGCTGTTAAATATTAGCTTTAGCAAAATAGAGATTAATACGACAATGATGGAAGTACTTTCTATGGTTTTATAGCTACCTCTGAATTTATTTTGTAGGACATTGAACGATTCATCAACTTTAAAATGGAAAGTAACATTAAAAGAAATTTCTTTTATGACTTCTCTTTATTTTCATTTTTTTTTACAGTTGCATGCACTGCAACTAATGAGAACTAATCATAATTAAGCTCAATGCTTTTATTTATTGTTTTCCATTGTTAACTACTTTATGAATTATTGTGGATTTCGAAGGGTTTCGTGCATTCTCAAATTTTCCCATAAAAAATGTTAAAATCTATTCATGCCCATAGCACATATTCATTTACGTTATTTAATTCTAACTACACCAGTCAGAGCTTGTAGAGGAAGCAGTTGTTTACTCTGCTTCATTGATTAATAATAAATGTGTTACAGATATATTAACTTATAGGTTAGCTTAATTGGCTGTGCACGTTTTTTTTCACTTCATTAATTATTTTTATTATTATTATTTTTTTAAAATTCAGAGTCAGCTGGCTCTCATCGATCTCCAAATATTCAAACAAATTCAACCCGATGAACTAACGAGTTGTGCCTGGAACCGCCGCGATAAGCTCACACTAGCTCCATCTGTTGTTGCCTTTACTCGCAGATTTAATCAGGTATGTAAAAGTGATGCTGGTTGAGATTGTAATAAACACAGTTTTTATATTTTTGTTTTGCCATTTTCACCCTCGATTAGGTCAGCTTCTGGACCGTCCAGGAGGTTTTAAATTCAAATACTCTGAAACGCCGAGCTGATATTTTGACTCATTTTATTAAAATTGTTAAGGTAGGGTGTACTTTATTCTCTATTTGGTTGAAATAGCGACATGTTACAACAATCTCGAACCAACATCAATTTTTGGATGTTTTTTTTTTTCAGAAACTACACGAATTGAATGCATTGCATTCTGAATTTGCTATCATATCTGCACTTCAGAGTGCTCCCATTTTTAGACTGTCAAAATCATGGGCTGTAAGTACTATCTGTCATGCATTGGAAATCAAGCTTTTCAGTAATTTTCAATTTGGCAAATATATGATTGTTTGGGTTTACAATTGTTTCATAATTTTTTATTTATAGCTTTTATCAAAGAAAGACAAAGCTGCTTATGACAAGCTGGCAGAAATATTCTCCGAGAAAGACAATTGGGCGAAATTACGAGAGCATATGAATAACATTAAATTACCATGCATTCCCTACCTCGGTAAGAATCGTTATATCAGTTTTTCATCCCTCACGATCATCGTGTTTCGAATCTCATCAAAGTCAATTTTTCTCTCTAGGTTTATATCTCACGGATCTGGTATATATAGACTATGCTCACCCCCATTCTGGCGGGCTCGAGAGTCAGCAGCGAAGACTCCAGATGAACAACATTCTTAGGATGATTGCCGAATTTCAGCAGTCCACTTATGGTCGGTTTTGATTTCACAAGCCAAACGCGTCTGTTCTTTGTTTCGGTATGTTCCGTTCTAATGGGCGTTTTGCGGCATTTCAGAGCTGCCGGTGCTACAACACGTTCAGAACTACTTGAAATCGGTTCGCTACCTGGAAGAATTGCAGAAGTTTGTAGAAGACGATAATTACAAGTAATTGCGACTTGTCTTTCCATTGAGATTTTGTGAATTTATTAAGTGCATTAGGTAAAAGCTTTTACTAAATTCGTTTGTCTTCTCGTTAGACTATCTTTAAAGCTGGAACCTCCGTCTCCTTCACCTCAGGAATTAATGCAGAGGTGCAAGGATGACCTTACTTATCCGTTACCTCAGAGAAACTCTAATCCGCTCCACTACCGCAGCATCGGCAAACATGCCAGCGTCCATTTTGCTCCTGGCCACAGGAAGTCTCGGAGTTTAGGCACAAAGTGAGTAGTGAATTGATTGACAAATATTTTATTGGAAATCCAGTATTTGTTTGTATTGATACATTGGTTGACTTTTTATATGAGGCGTTTACAATAAAGTTTACTTTTTTTATTTAAATGAAGCATATTCTCTTCGGCCTCTACACGAGAAATGCCTAAATGTGCTACGTTACCGGCTCAAATCCTCGATGGATCACGCCACCTTTTGGACGATAGTGTCCTTGAAGATTCTCCACGGGAGTCAAGAGAAGGTTCAGTCAGCGGGTCGGTAGGGAGCTCAGAATGCGGAGAACCTGCAGACAACAGGCTATTTCCAATTAGACAGTGGTTAGTGTCTTACTCTAAGCTGCATGTTTTGCACTCGATTACGACACAAACTGATTGCAATTTCTGTGTAGTTTCGCCTTGTCTACTAGTTCTGACGAGCTGATTCCAGAGTTTACGAAAGGGTGCACGTTTGAAGGTTGCTTGAGGCGGAGAACATTGCTCAAAGATAAAAGAAAACCAGCGGTAAGTGTTAAACAATGGTTACATCAATGTTTCAAACTAGCGTGAAGCACTTCAAGCTAATGTTTGGTTTGTTTTGTCTCTAAAGGTTTCTTCTTGGACCCGATACTGGGTTCAGATACGGGATTGCTTATTAATCTATTATGCGGCCAAGAGTCTCAGAGGCATGCAGAGGGAAGACGTAAGTAGCATTTTGCTGAATTTGTAGATATTTGAATATTTAAGAAATGTAAAAAAAAAGGCAGTGGACATAATGTTTAAGTTATCATGCTGTAATCTTGATAATAGTTATGCAAAAGTTTATTTTTGGTCATGTTTTCAGTTTAAACGGCATCCATACAAAGTTATTACCATTGCTGGATGGTTTGTCGTAATGGGAGACAATCCACTACAACCTGATTGTTTCTTATTGACAGATCCCGTTCAAGGTTTGTGACCGCTTTATAAAGTTTCTGTAGCTCTTCTCCCTTTGAAATTTGCTTATGTTCTTTTTTGTGTTTACAGGCAGCAAATACAAGTTTCGGGCTGGCAGCCAGCTGAGGGCATTGGACTGGTGCAAACATATTAATGAAGCCAGCAAATTTTCGCAAGAGAAGGTAAATTCCCGCTTGCTTAGCTTCCTTAAAATTTGTTTTTATTTAAGATTAGCTTCTATAATAGAATTTGCCTTTATGCTTGCATCTAAACGTTCCATTCTACCATTTTACAAATTCACTGCCATCTTTCAACATAAATGAAAACCGCAATGAAAGAATGGATTTAGAATTTCCAAAAATGTCTGCTTGTGATTTGAGAGCGAGGTATTTACCTATTTGTATCGTTTTATCATTAGATACCGATTAATCTGATGACGTTTGAATGAGAATCGCCTCTGCGGGACACTTTGGTTTTGTAATTGAAAATGTGCATCATTTGTCCGCAGTGTAAAAGCGCCCTTGGTTGCCATTTCTGCCAATGGAACGCAAAAGAGCTCGTTTGTAATTGCTGGGGCCTTGCTGCCCTATGTCCTTTCCTCTATCAACGACTCGTCTGCCAGCTGTAATGCGACAAGATATGGACAGTATCTTGATAGCAATATTTGCAGAGCGTGTGTGTATGTGTGTGCACGCGTGCGTGCGAACATTTCGCGCAGATGTCACAATAAGTAGTGACCATGGGGGAAAAGTGCCGCAACCCGCCCATCGCCCAAAAATAGAGACCGCTTCGTGTGGTTGAGCGGACCGGTTACCTGCGTTTTCTGTGACTTGCGCTCAACCCGCCGGCGGCCGGATGTGCCATTGTGGAAGCAGTCGGCTGTCCGGACTCATCTCAGAGTATACCCAAAGCAAATGTGATCGTATGCGCTCACTCGTGTGCGCGCGTCCACAATCCAAGAATACTCATGAACAGTGGTAATGTCAATATTTTTTATACCTTGGTACCATTGTACTAATTTGTGTATGTGAAAATCAGTCTAGGCCACCTGCTTCTAACCAAAATCGACGAATGTGCGACAGGGGAAGGGTCGTTTTCCCTTATGCTACAAACTGTTTATTTACAAGGGACAAAACATAGTCAGCGAGGAAGGCAGTATAGTGTTGGATCAAAGTTTCGTACTTTTCACGGCTGTCACAGATGGCGCTCTATGTTGTTCTGCAAGATTTGCCTTTAGACATTAGTTTGCACATGCTTTTTTGATTCTTGTTTTCTTAAAAACTTTTGTTTGCTAGTAATCATACACCATCCACTAAAATGTGCTGCACAGCTTAAATGATATGTTGTATGTTTCTCCCGAAACTTAGCTTTTTCTATGACTCAAGGCAATGTAAAATGACCCATTTTAGCAAATGTTTTTATCTGCAAAATTTACTTTCCCAGATGTAGATTCGTTCAGCTGTGTTCCTTCGTATCTATTCAAAACATTTGCATGAAAATAATTTTATCTTTGGCACAATCCAGTGAAAAAACAAGTTACTTCTCATTCCATCATGAATTCTTTCCAATTTAAAAAAAACCAAAAAACTAGTATTTCAATATTTTTTGGGTGGGAAATTTCAGGTCTTGTTTTGTTATAAATATTTCATTGTAGTGTAGCAAATGCTAACACATTTACACAAAATGCTAACGCATAAGCTCACATTTCATGTAGAGGGCCCACTTTTAGCGATTCAAGAGGATCGAAATGTTTACGTTTGTTTAATAAGCGTCCATTCATGTAACACACGGTCTGATCAACTGATCCATACTGCACTGTCTTCCGCCGATTTGTATTGTTTCTCGGAAATATCTCAAACCTAGCTTCATTAAAAGTTTTGTCACCTTCATTTAAAAAATTGACAAGTTCGCAGTTAGTTATTCGAAAAAATCTCGCTCATGCTTCAGCTTCCCATTCAGGCTGTATCATTGTGGAGTCATGTGGGGCACCAGTAGCAACAAAACTCGGCAACATGATGGGGAGTCGAATGAGCACCACTTTCTTTAGTATAGCCACTCGAGGTGTACTTTTGCCGTTTCTGTAATGCCTGTTCCCTCTGGTCGTTTCAGAAAAAGGTTAATCAAAAACAATCGCGCATTCACAGTATTATTTGAGCTTATTCGTTTTGTAGATAGCCAAATGCAATTTTTTTTTTTTGCTAGCGTTTTAAAACCTAAAGGTATTTTAAACTAATTTTTACTAACGACGTTTTTAAACCTTTCCAGCCCTTTTCCCATAACTTGCATGTGAAGGGCTGTACAATAGAAAGAGTAGAGCATTCGTTCATCCGACCTTTCATTTCTATTTTCTTTAATGACTGGTTAGTTGGATAACGAATTGCTCTTCAATTTACATCATCCACCTGCTCTTAACAGCTCGATAAGTTGTGCTTCTAATATTTTGGACCTTTCCTATGGTTTTGAATTGCAAGCTCAGTTAATTGCATTTTCACAATTAGTGCCCTTGTGACGTGCAGTATTTCCTCACAGAGTTTGAGTAGTGACTTTGCCGAGCCAGGTTCGTTTGTGTCAACAGATGGTGTTAGATGACGCCCATTCTTATCACGTTTGGGCTACTTTCTCTGCCACCTGTACGCTCGGTTATCAAGTCGTTACTTGTAATAGATGTAGCAACGTCTATCTTTACCTGCCTCGCAGGTGGCACTGCAATAGCCAAGAAATGGATTATTTTGAGTGATTTATTTACACCGCCATCTGTAGACACAACGGTGGCGTCACTTGCATTCAGCTCTGGACTTGTCCGTTTCATTTGCTCGCCTTCATTTGACTCGCCCTATTCTCCCAATTTGCCTCTTATCTATTTATTTTTAAAGATGACCACCCATTACATCAGAAATTAAAAATTATTATTCGCAAAATAAAATGTTAATTGCCACGCAAAATCAGCACTATAGCTTTATATCGGGCGAATGATTTTTACACTTAGTTGTATTCACCACAATATGGCACTAGACAGTCTGGTTGAAAAGACGAGTATGCCAACCTTGGCCAAATTCGTGTCTGCTTCCTTGCCGTGGCGACTATCTCTGTTGAGAGATGAATTTCTTCTATTATTTACAAATCCATGTGACACGAAAGCATTCTAGTCTTCTTGATGTTTTCCCGATGAATAATTCTTTATTTTTCTAATTTGATTGTTTATGGGCGGCCATTTTTAACAGTTCCTTATTTAAACATTAACTTTTGCTCAAGAAACCAGTATTTGGTAACGTCGATATTTTTTCTTCTTTTCATCTTCGGTTTTTCTCGCAAGTTTGTGTTTGAATGTGCCACTCTCTAATTTCGGCATTGAACCCTTTCCCTTTTTGTGTATTGCCCAGGGATGATGCAAATATCAACGAGTACTTTTCTAAAGGGGCCTTGTTTATTCTTTTAACCATTTTGCGCTCTTCCAGCTGAGTGTGCGATTGTCTGTGGACAGACTGTTTTCGACGCCCGTGTGCCTATCATTAATATTATTATTAATATAATTTGCGACTATAAAGCTTATTAAGTGCCAATGTCAACAGAGTGTAATATCGTGCAATTTAATGTTTCATCACCCAGGATCTGGATGGGTATGCCGTACTCGCATCCCGACGTTTATCGAAGGGCATTAGCCGGCTCACGCGCTACCTGTTTTAATGGGTATCACATTTTTTGTAATTCAGTCAAAGAAATGCTGACGTATTTCTGGTCAAAATATTTGTGTTTGAAAACGTGTTTTGCTGTAATAAAAGCTGATTGCATTTAGTTTTCAAGCTGAACTTTATTGCATTTTACATCGGCAGCTAGCATATACGTCGTGATAGCCATGCTCATTTCAATTATGTGATTTTCCCACGTTTTCTACTAATACAATCGTTTTACGTCCATCCTACACCATTCCGATTTACGACACGTGTTTTAGCCATCGATGCAGCATTTGTTATCACTTGCAAAACTATCAGTTAAGTTTAGTTTAATATTTATTGCTGAAATGTCGCAGTTTATCCAGAATTTTGATTCGTTATCTTTTGTTTATTTGCAGCATGTTGACCAGAATTTTAGCAAAGCATTGCATGAATCCTTTGGAAAATGGTAAAGCCGAATTCTTCATGAATGTCTTATTTGCTATCCAGAATGATTCCCTCCAAGTGGCCTTCTGTTAAGAGTAGTTAATGCCATAACCGGTACTTAAAATTCTTGTTACAATAACGCTTTTTTTCATTGTAGACCTTCGTTGCTAGATGTTTTTTGAAAACAAACGGAAGTTATTGTTTACCTTGATGGCGGTTACCTCAGGGGAGTTTAGTTTGATCTTAAATTCATGGAATAGGCATGAATATCTCAAGGCTGCTAAGGTAATACTTTTTTCTGCATTGTTTCAGCTGGACATAATAGGCATTCAACTGTTTGCCTCGTTATGGTCAAGTCTTTGAGCAGGGATGGCCAATGTTAACCCAAGGCCAGGTTTTCCTTTCACTCATGGACACACCGCCCATCTTCTAATGTGAGTACTCGAATGCCCTTGCCCGGTAAACACCAACATTCAAAATGCTAACTACTATTGTGTTATCTAATTGTTACGGCATAATGAATTGTTAAGTTAAGCAAGCGGTGGACAGCAAAGAGCGCAAGGTTACCTGCCACCTAAATATTATGGACTTAAGAGATAATAACAATCGTGAGAACAGCTTCAATGCCTATTCTTTCCTTTCAATTTCCTTTCAAAGTGCTTTCAGAACTTTTCTATCTTATATATTATCAGAAAAACGTTATAGTGAAAACTAAACATAAGTGAGATTGGAATTTAAGAAATGATAAGTCCCAAAATATGAGGTTTTGTATAATTATTTCATTAATTTGATACTTTTTTATATTTATCATCTTACAATAAATGGACCTGTGCAGTTGACATTTGCTGGCATAATGTCATAAATGTTGCTGTTGCTGCATATGGTACCAATATTCTCTTGTTTTTAAAATAAAAGTTTAGACACTAGACAAATATTTTATTTATTGGATGTAAAGATATTCATTTTAAATATCTTTAGCATTCAATTTTTAGGAGAGTGTTGGAGAAGTTGATGAATGTAGAATTTTGACTAGTTAGTAAAAAAAATTCTTTGGTGTAATACGTGGGATGCCCATGGCAAAAATAAAAGTATGATTTGGCATAATTAGCCTCTGCAGGTGTCTTCTTCAATATGTTTTTTTAGAAATGCACTTTGGTACTATGCATGTTTTTATCTAGCCAGTTATATAAGTGCTTGGTAACCAGATTTTTTTATTTTAGAAACGCCCAGTTCATTTAAAAACTAAAAACAATTTGTTGGGCAGTGACACGTATTTCAAGGAAGGCCAGATTTTTTAAAATTGCATTTACCGTTCACCCACATGAAAAAATAGCTGTTTGCTGAGGTAGTGCCAACCCGCCTACGTCAGGTTTTCTTTGAGATATTTATTGTTACCTAGGCATTAAATCTCGTAACTTGTATCCTAGTTTCGTAAAATTTAAACCCTTACCCAGTAACCTATAACCACTTTCTAATGTCATTCGGCTGTAATTTGGCCTTGATTTTGACCAATCAAACATCATTATTTTACACTATAGTACTGTAAATAAAATTCTGGACTATTTAATTTTTTTTTTATTGTTATTTTTTTATATAAAATAAAGGACTTTGCGAATTATGAAGCGATATTTAATTGTTGTGGGTATTTATAAATGTTGGAATGATGGCCAGCTAATGTTATTTGGGGATAAACATGTTTTATTTGCATTTGTCCATGAACCAATTAAGTTTATAGAACAAATAACTGTGTTTAATTATTTTAATCTTAAATTTGTTGATCAGCAAAGGAACACGTAGTGATCATATGAATGCCCTGAATTTTAAATTTTTTTAACTATTTCAAATACTTTTGTGTAAGCTACAACCATACATGATGACATTCTAGAGACTGTTATACTAAGTATGAAACTTCTTTGATTTATTCGAAAAATTAAAATTTTCCCTGTTGGTAGTTGCCTCAGTAAAAAGAATTTTTTATGCGTGATTGGAGAAATTTTTATTCGATTATATTAATTATTTATAACTTTTCGTCCGCATTTCCAATGTCTAACCGTATCTTCTCCACCATGCTATGACATAAGTAGAAGTTACTTAGCAGATGTAGGTGAGAAACAAACCATTATTTGAGCATGTGAGCCACTTTTCCTTATTGGTCAAGTCGAAGGTTTTAAAGGTATCAGAAAAAAAAACGGATATTAAACCACGAATTCAAACGCTACACTTCTATAAAAGGGATTATTGTCCTTGACTGATTCTGCCAAAGCAGAAACCTCCCTTAAAAATGCGCGGATAATGCAAATTGCCAACAGATCAGTCGTTACCTGGCCGAGAGCTCTTGTTCCCTGATAGCTAATTTGACTAGATATATTTGTTTTAAATTGCATGCTATATATCGATTTTTTCAATACCATTACAAAGTTCTCGTGCATGCACGAAAATGGGAAGATTGAAATTTGACGTCGTTTTTCCTTTCGTGCTACTTTTAGTTTTCCGGTTGGATATTACTCACACAAATCAAAGGATTGATTATTCTCAGCCAATATATGCTTCTGATCAGGTATGAATTTTTTTTTTTTTTTTCAATCCTTTATACATTTATGGAATTGGGAAATTGGAAATTACTAATGGGAGGTGTGGAAAAAAACTGGAAGTTTTCCTGTAGTTTTCACCAGTTCTACAGCATTTTCTTTGTTTAATTGTTTACCTTATCTTGAAAATTGGAGATATTTATGTAATTTAGGATATTTATTTTATTGTTTAGGATTACGAATATCAGCCTGTAGAAACTGGAGAGAAGGTGCATCAAGAGAGAAGCATCAATTATGCATATCATTTTGGTAAGTCATGCTGTTGTTTACACTTGTAATACGGTTCATACTTTGGTTTGGGATAAAAAAAAAATTTGTTTTCTTTGGGAGAAAAATAGAGCTATTGCAACTTGCGTCACTAGCACAATTAATGTCAATCATATGATAGAAAAAAAATGATTCTAATGTAGAAAGGCTCAAAATTCCGTCTAATCTAGCATTTACAATTGCAAACTGTATTTCAGTCCAAGCTCAGTTTTTTAAAATAAGTATATTTTTGTATTTTTCAATAGTTTTCCTATTTGTGTTTTATTGCTTTCTTAGCTTAATGCCAGCGCATAATAGCAATATGTGTCCAAATGTTAGCAATGCGAAATGCTCAAAAACATCCCTATATAATCTAACAGAGATGTTTTTGAGCATTTTTCATTGCTAATATCACTCTGCATGGTGCAAACATATACATAGTTACTTAATGCTATCATGTGCTGGCGTTAAGCTAAGAGAGCAATAAAAGGCAAATAGGAAAACTATTGAAAAATACAAAAAAGCCATTTATTTTAAAACACTTGGTAAGGATTGAAAAAAGGTATATGGCCGGGTCTGGAAAGTTTTACAGAAACGTGTAAAAATTTATGGCGACATAGTTTTCAAAAAATCCGCATTTTGCATCATTTTCCAATTTCCAATTTTATTCAAAATAAGCAATACTATGGTCCTTAAACTCAATCAATATTTCAAATAGTAATAATATGCCCTTGTAAAGAGGAATTACCTTGATAAAACATTTCAACTCATAACCGAGCTAACGAGTTTGGGCGGTGCGTGTACAATTTAATCGGTTTTTATTCTTTTTTACACCATTTATATGCCCAAATATAACAACTACGGTCTAGACCCAGTTCCGTGTTTTTACTGACCGACGTCGATGTGACTGATTAACGAATTGCACGTGGTTAAATAAAGTTGCGGCTAAATTAGTTGACCATATAGGCACGCATATGTGGGCGGAAATCCTACGTGCAAATATACTTTTGACGTATTTCATTCTGTTTGTACCACGCCTAATTTGACACCGAAAAAAGTTATAATTTGTACTTGACTTGGTAGATTAGTCATTTTGAAATTACTCGTTTTTTCCTATTAACCCATATCGGAAGTTTGTTTTGGAAAAGTTGTTTATGCCCACTGCTTTTTCATGGAAAATTATTTTGAAAAGTTGTGTAATTAGGAGTGGTCAATGATGGTGCTATGTACTAATTGCACAATCGAGCACTATCAAATGAATTTGCTAATGAGAACACATATTCTTCAACTAAAATATGAGCATTTGCTCTAAACATGCAAGCATTTATGCAAAAGTCTGATAACAAATAATTTAACTGAATCAGAATAATTAAAAAAAAAGTTTGTTTGACGTTAAATTGGTCCCTCGCTAACGTAACTTCAACATCAGAAAATCTGTTATCCGTTATTCTCATATTCCTTTCAAAAATTGTGTACAAAAAGTCATTATGGCTTTGATTACAAAACAAGTAGTTGGATATCGGTTTAATAAGATTGACCAAATATTGCTAGAGAATATGGACGTTTGCTTGTGTATTTCGTTGCAGGTGGACAGTCTGTTGCTCGCCAAGATGTGGTGGGATTTGAGCGTGTTGCACGTGTTTGTGACGTTGATCTTTGGCAGGGTGAAGGCAACTTGACCAGCTACAATTACCCATTTAACTATCCTGATGGAGTCGAATGCTCTTATCAGATTCCAAGGGTGGATTTTTCCACCTGTGCCTTGGAGCTTACTTTTCATGATTTCGACGTGGAAACGGATGGCATGCACTGTGCCAGGGATTATCTCCAAGCAGGCACGAAACGCTTTTGCGGTCATCTCAGAGCAGGCAAAAAAGGTGGGATATTATTCCTAAGGGCCGGTTGCACCAACAAAGGTTAAGATAAACCTAAGGTTAACCGTGATTTAACTAGGAAAATCATTGCACCAAAGGAAGTTAACAGTTGACCATTGGTTAACTTGAAGAAAACCAATGATGCTAACCCTGAGGTTAACTCGTGGTTTTATATAACCTCAGGTTAGCTAACCTTTCATTTAACCTTTGTTGGTGCAACCGGCCCTAAGTGATACAAAGTTTTGTTGGAGTTTTACAATTGCCTTTTATCGAAAATTAAATGCAATTGCAAACAAATTCCATTGTATACCTAGATTAATTTTTACATTCCGTCTCATTTTACAGAAATCGTTGAATTTCCTTACAACGATAGACAAGTAACACTAAAATTTAAATCTGATACTGTGGAATCTGGTCGTGGGTTTTGGATTGAAGTGCGACGCAAATACAGCTCCTGCTCGAGTGCCTTAGGTATCAGGTCGCTGCAAAAATCGTCATTGTGAGGCAAACGAAGTGAAAACTGCTTGTTAATTTTGCCACACATGTTCTATTTTAGTTGAATTTCCTCCCACTTTGAACGTGGACACCGTGCAAGGCCGCCTCACAAGCTATGGATACCCCGACTATTATAGGGAAAACATGAACTGTACGTATTTTATCGAAAGGCAGCCAGGATTTTGTTCTGTCGAGCTTGAGTTTGTCGACTTTGACTTGGAGGAGGACACTGCTAGAGGGTGCACTCGAGACTACTTGATGATTGAGGGTATCCGATACTGCGGAAGCACGTTGTATGGCCGAACATGTACGTTTTATGTAATTCGCCAAGTTACACAGCAGATTTTTTGCTCAGACATGAGATCAAACAGTTGATTCATTCTTTGAGACGTGCTTTATTTACTTTTTTTTGCCATCAGTGAGTATCGACTTTCGAGGACGGCACGAGGTTGCCCTAAGCTTTCTTGCTGATGGCCATACTTCCAATCGTGGGTTTGACATTCGATACACCCAAGTTGCCTGCCCAAGTCTTCCAGGTAATTATTTGTGGTTAAATTTCCCTGTGATCCAACAAAGTAATTTATAATGCAAATTGCCGCAACTTATCTTTTTTAGAGGGAAGGGTTGTACCATCTGCCCCGTCCAAGCCTGCTTGCCATTACAAATATGCTTCAATGGACATCTACATCCAGAGCAATAATTACCCAGGTTATTACGACAACAACCTGGACTGCACCTACATCATTCAGCGGGCTTCCGTCGATGTTTGTGAGCTGGAATTCACTTTTCTAAACTTTGACGTGGAGTATGACAGACTGTGCAGGGGAGACTACCTTGACATCAACGGGGGAAAGATATGTGGACCTCTGCCAGCTAAAACATCCAGTAAGAAATCTGCCCCATTTTAAGTGCCCCTGACAGTTTAGTCTTGAAACCAATTTTTAGTAAACTGAATTTGACAGCTTGTTCAAAGTTAGAAATTTTATTAAGTGTCTCAAAATTAAACATGCGCTTGGTATAACTTGAAAAGAAGAAGCTAAACCATTTGTGATTTCTAGGACGAGTTCGTTTTTATGGCTCTGAAATGCCAGTCACCTTTCATTCTGATGATACCGTTAATGGCAAGGGATTCGAAATCATGGTGCGGCAAAAGACTGACTGTTCAGCATCTGCCGCCACCAGAGGTACGTTACCGGCGAATTTGTTTTTCAATTCAGTAGTGTTTTTCATAAATTTAAAACACCATTTCTGTTGTAGTTATTCTTTATGATCCTGTTGGGCAAACTTACTGTGACGAAGAGAAATCTTCACAGGAATTTTACATCCAGAGTGCAAACTATCCTAGCTATTACAGCAACCTCATGGACTGTGCCTACATCATTCGCAAATTTTCCCCTCTAGTTTGCGAGCTGCAATTAACTTTCCTGTCTTTTGACTTGCAAGACGACCGGGACTGCTACTACGATTATTTGGAAATCGATGGCCAAAGATATTGTGGAAACGCTCACCATGGAGCTATCAGTAAGAGCATATTGTAATGGGCATTCATTGTCTTTAATCTGCTCATAAACTTAACGTGACTATTTTGTTTGCAGAACGTTTCAAGTTTGATAAGCCAGAAATTCTGATCCGCTTTCATTCCGATAGAGCTTCGACTGGAAGAGGGTTTCAGATTTTTGCTCAGCAGAGAAGAGACTGCGAGCCAACTTATAGAACGATTACTTATCCAACAGGTAGCTGAGGCTATGCTTTATGCTCGAATCGTTAATCCTCAGTTTGGTTTCAGTGACAATGGGTATTCTGATAATATGAAGCTCTGCTTTTAATAATATTATTTGTGAACGCTTTTTAATTTTGGTGTGTGGGCTTTTTTCATGTCAGGGCAATGGAGTAAGATTAACTGTTATTTTGCAGCCATTACTGTTATACCAGCCACTCCCGCACCTCCACGATCTTGTGATGCAGTTTTTTCGTCCAGCGAGTTTCGCTTGAGAAGCCTCAACTATCCTGGAAATTATGATGACAACATGCACTGCGTCTTAAGAATCCAGAGGACAAGCAGTCATGTTTGCGAACTTCAACTTATTTTCAATGCCTTTGATTTAGAAGATGATGCCGGATGTCGCTATGATTACTTGGAAATCAACAGTCAGAGAATGTGTGGATTTATTCGACAGGGCACAGTTAGTGAGTATGAAATTGTATAAGGGATAAAGGAATTCACAGTAATTCTTATGCTACACAGAACTGAGTTTGATGAATTTTGTTTTTAGGAACATTACCATTTGATGGTTCTGAAATCATTATGAGATTCCACTCTGATCACACGAATAACAGACCCGGATTCGACATTACAGTCCAGCAAAAAACATGCGTTCCGTCAACGTCTCCACATCCCATTGTCATAACGAAAATCCATCCGGTGATCGTGGAAAAGCCTGTAATCGTGGACAGGCCCATTATAGTGGAGAAACCTATTGTTATCGAGAAACCCGTCATTGTGGAACAGCCCATTCCCAGTATGTTATATGCATTTTTGCACCAAATTTGATGGGTGAATGTTTTAAAACAATTCATTAAATCGTATTTCAAAAGGAATCGTTCCTGCTACTCCTGTGGAATTTCCAATTACTTACAATGTGCCATCGACTGGCTGCGATCAGGTGTTCACCACGTGGGAGTTTTTCTTCCAGAGCGTACACTTCCCACTCAACTATGGAAACAATGTCGACTGTACCTACAGAGCCCAAAAATTCTCCCTCTCGGTGTGCGAAATCGAGCTTCACTTTATGTCGTTTGATATAGAGGGGCATCACGACTGCGCCAAGGATTATTTAGAAGTGGAAGGGGAGCGTTTCTGTGGCACCATCACTCCAGGAACCATCAGTTCGTTCTTTTCCTTATTCAATTATTTTGGTTCACTATTTCTCGCCCTGTTAATTCTTCAACTCTTTTGTATGTAGGACGGTATCGATTCGATAAGCCAGAATTTGTGATTCGCTTCCATTCTGACCACGAAACCTCCGGGGTAGGATACAATATCTTGGTGCGACAGAAGACGAGTTGTCCAGCAGCGACACCGGCTAATGTCGTTGCAGCTTATCCGGTTTCAAGTATGTCGAATATGATTTTTGAAGAAAGAAAGCTTGCAAGATTAATTGCATTTTTGCAAACAGTTGGATTATATGTTCAGCCTGCAGTATTAATCTGGTCAATTAATTCATAAGGACCATATTTCCCCCCCCCCTGTTCCTCCGAAATGTGATCACATATACGGCCTTGATAATAAATAACGACATTTTAATTCTCAGTCATGTGAAAAAGAATGATAACAATAACTTCTGCCGTTCATTTATTGATGCTTAAACTTGTACTGTTGTAGGAACGGTTTATTTGCCCAGAAAGACACAAGTTGTGCCCGCTCCCATCCAGTATGTGGTTCCGCAGACCACTGTGGTGCCTGTGTACGACTTCCAATTATCCCAACCAAGCAGTCAATTCGCCAGTTTGAACTACCCTGGTTACTATGGCGAAAACATCAACTGTACGTACCGAATAGCACGTGCAAAGGATGTATGTGCAGTAGAGCTTTACTTCAACGATTTCGATGTGCAATCAACACCCGACTGTAGAAGCGATTATCTCGTTTTTGGTGGCAAACGGTATTGCAGCAGCGAACTTAAAGGACAAACACGTTAGTGATTTTTCATTTTACAAATATGGTTGGTAGCTTCCAGATTGTCCAGAGAAAGAATAATTTAGAATAACTCTTGAATACGTCTTTCGTTTCTTATTTTATCAGGAAATTTGATTTCCAATCTTGCTTTACACGTTGTTTGCATTACACTTTATCACTGTTTCTCGTGCTTGTGTTTCTCAGGAATGCTGTATTTCGAGCACAGCAATGAAGCTGTCATGAATTTCGTCACTGACAATGCCGGATCTGGGAAAGGCTGGTGGTGCTTTTACAGGCAGGTGCCTTGCAGCGAGGTCGCCATTACTCCGTACATTGATTGTAAGTGGTTTGGCCCAAATCTCTCTTTTTTTGCATGAAAAAGGGCAAACGGAAAAGTTGCTCAAATCTCTGTAATTATTTTAGCTAACGTTCAAGGATTGTGTGAGCACAACTTTGATCAGGAGTCTGGCTTCATTAAATCGCACAATTACCCGCTTGCCCTCTATGGCTCAAACGAAGATTGCTATTACCAGATCAAGCGATTCCGACAGGACGTTTGCTCGGTTGAACTGACGTTCACGGATTTCAGCTTGGAACCAAGCACTAATTGCGAACGAGATTACCTGGAAATCGACAGAAGGCGTTACTGTGGCACAGCTCTACAAAAGAAATCACGTAAATATTTATTTATATATTACAAATTCGTAATACATTTTGTAATAGGTGATATTTTTAAAATGGATTCTAAAGAAAACCGAATATTCACGTAACTCATGTGTCATTTTATGTGACTATATACTGTACTGTAATGAAACATGACTAATTGACCAACATTATTTTGTCACCATGCAGTTTATCTAAATTTCCCAATTGGATCTGATGACATCCTTCTCCACTTCAAAACCAATGGCGATCGGGAAGATCGTGGATTTTTCATCCAAGTGCGACAACTGTCATACGGTTGCAGCCAGTCTGCCAATTTACCAGCTGTTCCGCTGCAATACCGACTTGTGGAGACAGGCACGTGCAACCTGGTCGTGAGGGCGGAGGTTAGCACTATACAGAGTCCGCAGTACCCATCTTCATATCCTGCAAATTCCGATTGTACGTACACTGTGGTGAAGAGCAGTCCGAGCGTGTGTGGACTTGAGCTGGTCATTCCGCATTTTTCGGTTGAGAGTTCTCAGCTTTGTCGCTACGACTATTTGCAAACTCCCATGGGAGACAGGATGTGTGGTAACTCTTGGACAGGAGTCAAGCGTAAGTCCTTGGTTATACTCAACATTTATCGTTTTTGATACATTTATGGATAGGTGGAAAATGCTTATAGTTGCCAGGGGATTTTGGTCACGGAATTGATAGTTTCTCTCTCTTTAGGAACTGTACCATTTCCTATTAATCGAGATAGACTGGTTTTCGTCTTCCATTCGGATTTGCGAAATGAAGATCAGGGATTCAGTATCAATATTCGTCAAATAACAACTGGATGCCCGTAATGATGACTAAGTTTATTCGTAAGCAACTGATTATAGTTTTATAATGTTTATTTTTCCGAATGCCCGTTAATTGCACCATCGATTAAATTTAAGGAAGCATATGGTGCACCAGACTAAACACAGTGTCGTTAGAAAAGGCAGTGGGGTTATGATGAGCAAATAACACGTTTGAACACATTCCCCGATTTTTCTTCTTTTTTATTTTTGGAAGAAAAACTTCCTATATTTTATTTGCTTACAATTTCTAGGTGCTGCAGCATTCTGGAAAGAATTGCATATACACATGGAATCGTACCACGATTTCCAATGGGAGAAATAAATGCATTGGGTCCACTGATATTTACACTATCTAAATTTTTATATTTGTGGATATACTGCATGCAGTCTCGAAATTCGCAATATTTATCATGAACTATTGATTATATGTTAAAACATGTGCAAGCAAGTCTTTCGAGAATATTGCGTGCCATTTGAAAAAGGGTTTGGTGGCAGCTTTTTCCTTATTTTCTAACTTCCAATTTCTGATAGTTGTTATTTGTTGTATAGACTATATGCAATAATACATTTTTATTGTTGTTTAATGCGTCCTAATGTCAGAATTATTTTTAAGGCTATTCAATCGAATAACCGGACTGAATTTATGGTTGTCCCCACTGTTTTTCGTCTTGGGTATAAAGCGCCGTAATACGAATTTCTTTTATAGTGAACATTCCAAAGTTCGAATATGTTTGTGTGGGTGTTTGCTCTAGCATTTAGATAACAATTTGAAATAATGTAAAAGTTAGTAATTTGTGACGCGTATTTTGATGATCGCTTGTGAAAATAAGTATTTAGTTGCGGTTTACAAACAGAAATGGACAAATATGCTAAGAACTCCATATGGAAAGTTGGGCCATCGGATATTGCTTCACTCGTTTCCTGTGTCAAAAGCTGGACTTTTTCATGACAGAAGCTTGGGACAGTTTAACAGTCTGTGACATCACGAGACAAATCATGGTATGAACTATTTTCTACCTAATTTATGTTAGCTTCAAGCTTATAGTAAAGTGTTGTTAATTTGTTGCTAAAGTAAGTGTGCTTAACAAGTTGTGACACGCAGACTACAACAACAATAAACATGTACACACGTTTATTATCCTTTTCAAAATGTTAAAAGGCCGGATTTCATGTTATGTGCAATTACATAATGTGGTGGAAATGTATAAAATATCAGTTCTGCCAGCAGTTAATTTTTTAAAAAACTAATTAGAAAACTGCACCCTGCATCCATAAATGTGTTACATGCACGTGTTTACTTCTTTAGTTACAAATGCATAATATTTACACATACAATATTCACTTTGTATACCGGTTTAACAATGGCCTTTGAAAGTTTTTTAGATTATCCGTGTCAGCTGGTTAAAAATAATAATAGAGTGCAGTAGAGGTAGGGGGGATTGTAAACAAAATCTAAAAGATATACCTATACATATTAAAGGAATCTGGTTTAATTCACTCATTGCACATCTATGCCTCAATTGGAATGCCAATATTTTTTTTTTAATGACTGAAGGTTTATCAGCTGTAAGCATTTGCAAATTCTGCATCTAGCACTTAAAAAATCACTTTGTTTTGCAGTTAGTATTAAACGTCTATGGATCATATCTGTTGATCAGTGCTTTTTCTTGAGATGTTATTTATACAGGTGTTTGAAAACATGAACCTTTTTCAATCACGCTGCCAAGCCAACAGCGCTTAGCTGCTGAATTATCAGCAAGTTCAGAAAGCGTACATCAAAATTTTTCTTATCGTCAACAATAGAAATGCCGATGTGAGCATAAGTCCCGATCAACTATGCACACACGCTATTTAAAATAATTAAAGTGTAAGGTAGGCGGGGATAGACAAAGGCAGGAAATGTAACTGTCATAATAAATTGCGAATTTTCTAATGTGGCCTTGTTACGACACTGTCAGAGTTGTGACGTAGCCTCTTGGGTACTCCGTTTTTCTGCTGAAGAAGGTCCTGAATGTGTTGAACAATCAGGTCAATGGCAACTGAAAGAAAGAATGGACAGGAGTCAGGAGTTTTCCACGTCCTGGGAGGAGTTTGTGTATATGGCTAACTCTTGAGCATTAAGCATGATGGCAGTGACAATATCGACATAGTCTCAATTTTCTTTTATCCTTCATTCAGATACATTCTGCGTCTTTCACAAGTTCATTGTTGGTGGAAGAAAAAAAAAGTGCGTATAAAAAGAATCAAAAAGGAAGCGTAATTCTTAGAAAAAAACGTATCAAATAAGAGCGCTGGAGGCATTGGTAAAGAGGTAACGCTCTTAGTTTTCATCTTCATTAGTGTCTTTATATCTTTGGCTATCGTCCGAGCATTGCATCGGAGCACGAACTTGTGCGTCTTCTCCTCGTCACAGTATACCCGTTCTGAGAAACCCGCATTAAATCTCGGCTATGTTGTACTATCAGGTCGATAGCCACTGAAATGGAATTTAACCAAAATATCATAAGAAGGGGGTCACGGGCAGAACGTGGCTCCAATGGTGTACAATTTCCAACCACTATAAGAAATGTTACTCGTTATGATACCATAACCATGGTATAAGAAATTTAGAGGCATGTTAAGCTGAACATTATTGCTAAACAAGCAGAAGTAAACAACCATTGCACAAACAACAACCACTCCATTAATAATCCTACAAAAATCACCCATTGTTTATAGATTGCACAAACAAACAATTGACCTTATGCACAGTTGCATCATGTACAACTTCACGTGACAATTCAATGTATTAATGAAGGGACCAAAGTTGGCTTCCAGCAAGGTTCCATGACGGGACGATGATCACAGTAACAGATTAAATCCACGATCAGATATGCATAAGGTCTATTAATCTGCTATGGTCAAGTGTCTACCGCTCAGTAAATTACTAGAAATTTCGAAATTTATCCTAAGGGTTGAAAATTGGTTGAATTCGGGGAAGATTCACTTGAGCGGTAGATACTTTAGAATACTTGGCGAATAAACGTAATTTCCTACCAGTGTTGTCAGCACCACGCGGAATGATAACATCTGCGTATTTCTTGGTCTGAAAAGTTTGGAAAATAAAAGTTAATTTTGACTAGCAGTCCAAACAAAAAAATTTCTGCCAAGCCAAACAGAAATTGTAATCCTACCGGTAAGCAAAACTCTTCGAAAGCAGGCTTGACGAATGTAGTATATTGGCAGATGATCTGTTCCAAGTCGCGTCCACGTTCCTTAATGTCTCGTAACACTGAAACAAAAGCACGAGAAGGAAATGAGAAAAGTTATGAATACGGTCAAAATGCACAACGTGGCTAGCTGAAGTCACCTCGTCTGGAAAGCCTGGTGTCTGAATCTGTGTCCACGAACAGTTTCATGTGAAACAGGTCCCGCATTTCCGAAAAGTAAAAAGCGAGGATGCCTTCGAAGAGCACCACATCGGCTGGATAGATGGTCACGTGCTCGTCTGCACGCCTGGAATTTGTCTTGAAATCATAGACTGGTATCTTGACCACTTTTCCATGTAGGATATCATACAATATCTTCACCGTCAGCTCGCTATCTATAGAATCTAAGAAACATAGATGGGGAAGCATTTATATTTCAAGATTTCATCCTGGATCCATCAGTAACGAAAATGCCTACCTGGATGATCAAAGTTATAAAGCCCCTTGAAGGCCTTTGCCTTTTCAGCTTCATCTCCCAGCTCTTTGTAGAAACTGTCTTGACTGATGCACACCACCTGCCTTTGCCGGTGGTCCATCGAGTCCTGACCCAGTTTTTCCATAATTCGTCTGCATACCGTGGACTGTAAACAACAAAGAATCGATTCCTCGTGTCAAGTCCATGTTTGAATTTTGAAGAGGGCAGTGCACAGTTCAATATTGAGAATATTGTCAGTTCAATATTAAGCATATTGTTGACTGAGTATTTTTGGCGCTTTCTGCTACATTACAAGGTTAATAAGACCGTCACAACCACAAACTGTTGACTGTTTACCTACACCAGACAGTCGCCGTCCATTACTATTTGTAAAGTTGAAGACTCCGAGATTTAGTGTTATCACATACTAGCGCATTTACTGTCTTCAAGCCCGCTCTACATTTTAACAAATAGGTCGTGGGGATCGTTCAGTAACAGTAAACATACTGTCTTCAAGTCACTGTCCTGACAAAATTCTATCTTGAAAAGTATAGTTTCCGGGATCATACTTTCATCTGAGCTCTATATATATTTACAATATGGTACACACATTTAAACCAAACCATCTTATCGTAAACTTCTCTATTTTCTAACTACATACGAAGCTGGTCCAACAGTCCACGAACCTCGTTCGAATCAGGCTTTGGCCCCAGTTTTGATGAATGATGAGTGCATGAACCCTGGGTTTGGGTTTAAAGCCCGATTATGGCCATATTATCGGAGTAAAGTTTTCAGCGCGCCAACCTACACGTGCTCACACAATGGCGAATGACGAATTGAAATGCATGACAATCGAAATCTTATCGAATCGAATAGAAGTGTCGCAAACGAACATACCTTTCCAGATGCTGTTCCCCCGGCAACCCCAATTAAAAATGGGGTCTTATTGGCGAATCCAGCTGGTCCCGCTCCTCCGTTCACAGTTTTCTTTCCGTTGGAGCAGCTAGCCATTTTTCCCCGAATTCGGGACTCTCTTTGTGCGAACCAGAGTTTATATAGGCATCCAAGGCCTGACCTACGTCACCGTTCGATGTTTGATCGCCTCATTTCGACAGAGCTCGCAATAACTTTGTTATCCTTCGTCACAAGCAGCTAGGATGTCCGCTTTTGGTTTTTACTTTTTTTTTTTTTAGCTTTCACCGCGTCGCGAAAAATTATCTTTTTCCTCGTCGAAACTTGTTCCAACCGAAATTGTTAAATGGAAAACGGGGTCATTCACACATTCTTTTCTCCAAAATCACAAATCCTTATTCGGATGCTCGTCAAAAGATTTAAAGATGGCGTTGTTTACTATCATGAACATTGTTCCGAAGCGGTGCATTTTGGAATAATGCATTTCAACGTACCTAGCGCCCCCTATCATTTGTTTTTTATGCATTGTCGCCAAATGCAGCGATAACTATAATCAATTGAAGTGTGGCATGTTCAGTTATCATTAGATGTTTGCAAATCTAGTTTTATTTGAAGTATGGAAAGGAAAAAACGCATTTGTATAGTGATATCATATATATGACTTGAAAAATCTCAAAACCGCCATCTTGGATTTTCAAAATTATGCTCAAATCTGACAAAACACGAATCTCGTCTGTAATTCTAATGAAAATAACTGGAGTTATTTACAACTTCCTAAAATACCGTTGTTGGATCGAAAATAATCATTGGTTTCAGCAGTTGTTGTTTTATGTTTTGCACTTAACTCTTCCTCACCCCTCAGGTGGAAAATTGTTCAAAAATATCTACCTTATAATTGTTCAAAAATAACTTATTATAATTTTACAAGCGAAATGGATCGTCTGTTTTAATTATCCTATCTATGACTTGTGTTTTTCTTTTGTTTCAAGTGCTTGCTTATAATCCGATACAAGGTTCGCGCAATAGAATAAAAACAAGCTGTCAACATATACGTATAGTGTTGATCAAGTTTTTAATCCGTATCTACTTTACGAGCGTGTTACTTTCCCCTCTATTAATGCATATTTGCAATATTGACTATTTGTGATAGCGAAATTGACGTTGTTACTTATTCAGGTCACATTTATCTCGATTTACAATTTGAAATTACTTAAAAATTAGAAACCAAAATATATAAAGCTTCTGTAAGCCTGAAAATATTGTATAATTAATATATTTTTTTTATTCTTAATATAAAGAATTTAATACCCATATTGATGTATAGAATTGTTGATATAACTGGCAAAAAATATTGAGACGAAGCGGCAGAACACTATCGATTTGGGGCGTTCATTGTTTCTACATCATTCACTTGATCTCTCATTTAGTATATTAAAGTTTACTGTTAAAAACGACGGGCCGATCCATGAAAAGTTCTCGTAAGCCGTTATCCAAACGCGTAAGCCGATTTACAGCTGTTAGCCGTTACCTTTTCCGTTTCACCGCCGCTGCTAACATTGAGACGCTGGAGTATTCAAATAAAATATTATTTGGGAAAACTCTAGGTACACCAAACGGCAGTCCTACGTCGAAATAACTTAATCTTTGCCGAGTAGATAATTTGCGGTACGATCGCAGCGCCCCCAACCCTAGACATCGTATGGAATTTCATCCTAACCCGCATAACATCTTGTTTCCATCTCCCCTCATTCGTACTGATGGTACGAGCCTTGTCGCTGCCGAGCGTTTGCGTACCTTTTCGAAAGGATTTAAAACTTCGGGTACGCGTGGTGAGTCTATCTATATATATATGCGCCCTGGAGTGTAGGTACTCCTATCCTAAAAAGTTCGAACTCGGTGCCTCATACACGACCTTCGATCATGTGCTTTTTATCATCGCAAGATTCCCTAGGTTGAAACTCGATTACTAATTTACGTAGAACAACGGCCGGGCCAACAGCATTTTGGAATTGGAATTTCATTTCGTGTTAGACTGCTATATTTGGATTTTTTGTGTCTGGCTTCGAGATTTATATTCGGTAAGTTTTCACGATTTTCGCTTTCTTATACACCCGTGCGAGTTCAGATGAGGTCGAGCGTGCCGGCTTCCATCCACATGTTGCTGAATGATCCTCTCTTTCGGGTCCTGGCTAAAAACTTAAACTCGGAGAGTTGAATAGGACTTGTTTCGCGGGGTGTTGTGTTACATGCCTGTATGGCACAACCTTTGACCCTCCTCTGGGTGGGTCATTCGGTGGTTCAATTTGAAACGTTGTTTAGTGTCCCCCTATAAGATGTGGCCGCGAGCTCAAATGGGACCATGCCCTAATGAACAGGTTATATTTGAGAAAAACAAAAAAAATTGAGCTGAGACTTCAATTGAAGTTGGTGGTGACTGTTTAAAATACGTGTTAAGTTATTCAGCTACTTTGTTTGTTTCTGTGGCCTATTGGCCTGACTTGAGCAAATACTTGCGGTAGGGTATGGTAAATATCCCGAAGGATTTTGCGAATTGATCAGTTTGCTTAAACAAAATACATGTAGTATGTCAATCTTGAGGAGACTGGAGTATTAGATGAAATTTTACGATTTGGAAGGGTAGCTGAAATCTGCGATGACCATAAAAAAAAGCGTAAATGAAAAATATTCATTGTCATAAAAGGTTAGGTTAGCTGTGGGATTTTTTTCATGTACTAGGTCCTATTCATTTCTAAACTTTGAAACGACATGTATAAACTTTTGACAGAAATCAAAAACTTATACAATGTGTTATTTCAAGATTTTGACTTACAGTGCACACTTAGGATTTGACTGTAACAAGGAGTATTCCTGAAATTATCTTTACTATCAAGAATGGTTGGTATTCGAATTTCATTGTCATCACCTGACAGAATACCTTTTCTGTGCTTGTAGGTACTCTCATTCCTTATTATGTTACAGGTAGACACTTGTTCATCATTCTACATACCTGTTTGCTCCAATAGATCGAGGAACTGGTTCGAGGCGTTTTTACTGGCAAATAATTGACTCTAATATTAATAAAAAGCACGCGGAAAAATGCTACACAAACATTGCGCCGGTGATTTATTGCAGTACGCGGGTAAACGTAATAAAAGCAGGGCCAAAAAGGGGAGGAGACGGCGGTCAGTTAACCGGTTTTTTTGTTGTTGTTGTAAAGGTTTGGAATCGGGATCTCTATTAGAAGTTCAGCAGTGGCTCTGCTACAGGTAGGGGTTGCAAAAATTCATGTTAGGGCCATTAGGTACCAGAATTGAGTCGTAAATAGGTGGCCCCTTCCATGGTAACCAACTATTCCAGTTTGGGGAATTATTTGTTCGTTAATTATCCTTTCTCAGGAAAGTAAAGCCACGGAACCATGGGCCAGAAGTTAACCAATGAGTAAAATGTCGGTTCGATCGGACAGATTTCACGTTTGTATCATCTCAGGTAACAAACGACATTTTCTGACCATTATTACTGTGATTTATTGCAAACAACATCGCCTAAGTAGTACCACATGATATGGCAGAAGTGTAAGCCTATGTCTCTTTGGTTGTCATCTTGTTATCGAATACTTGGTACTAGGGATGAAGACCTTTATCACTGCGTCGCTAGAGGTAGGGGAATTCACCTCTAGGTATTTCGAGAGAATTCTGTCTCGCCAAACCCTTTTTATGCTCGTACATTGTACGTGTATTTGGTAAGCAGATAAAGATTGCTCACCACGTTTTGCAAGGCAATCAATGTGTCACTGAAGTGAAGGCATGGCTCATCAAAGCAAACGTACACTCCTTTCCCCCGCTGTATATCTCCCGAGGCGTTGGACTTGTACCGCTAATCGACGATTAAAATCTGCAAACCCTATCATGATGTTATCAGTTTTTTTAAATTGCTCTATAGATTTCGTGATCTTATTTTTTATGGCATTATAAACAATATTTCGTGCAATATGGATACGGAAATGTGATGAACTAATAGTACTATTTGATAGGATGGAAATTCCTTTACCTGCATGCAAAGTTAAACATGTGAAAATTATATACCTTTTATAAATAATTAACGCTCTTCGTTGCTGGTGATTATTTGCATTCATTTTTAGTAGCGATAAAGGGCCATTAAAAAGGACGCCCTCAAGAGGGAGGTAAGGTTGAGTCTGCTGGTATATGGAGACCATGTGGACAGGGGGAAGCTATTATTGACGTCCACTAATGATGGTATTTTTCATTTTTTTGGATTTTCTGTTTAATTGAGTTTTAAAGGTCAGTGAAAGGGGAAATTGAAATCACATTTGATTAGCACTACCATCTGTGGGTGTGTGGTATACAGAGCTCCGGTCAGCACTCATCAGTGTCGCCATCTGGTTCCAGCTGGAAGCCTGCTTATTTGAAATGAAAAACTATATAATGGAAGGCGACCTTCCTCGGTGCATATTGAGTGTCAAAATTTTGCAAATGTTGGCATTGTTACGCGTAGGCCGCCGAAGTCGTCACTTTTTTTTTTGTTGTTGTTATTTTTTGCAAACAAAACCCCATTTATGTCGAAGAGATTAGGTAGTCGTTAACCGCATGTGGGTCTTTTTATAGGACCGCATTTTTTTATTCGTTGTCATTTTTGCATATGCATCAGGTTTTTTAAAATGTATTTACTTGAAGAAGAAAAAAAATCCGTCTACGGAGGATGTACATACGTAGAAGTAGCGCTTTTGCACCCCAAGAACCATTGCGGGAATTCACGTGGTTTTATCAAGAACATGAAGTAAAAACTCGGCAAATACATCACCGTTTTAGCGAACATTCAAATTTAGCAAAATTCATTTTTTCATTCGAAAAAAACAATTTGCAAGGCTTACAATTTAAAACTAATCCTTCTTATCTCTTTTTTAAAGAAAAAAAAACAAGTAGACGTGGAAGCAGTTGAAATTGGAGCGTGAAATGAAATCACATTTTCGTTCTCGTCACACTTTTTACACGAAAATGTCAGCCTATTTTTGATAACGGTGATATTTGTATTCAAATATAAGCTAGAACACTTACGATGTGCTATTTGCATAAATGACGCAGGCAAAAAGGTGTATACGTGCCGAAGTTACCTAACAAACTTTTGCATCAATAGGCAGCAACACAACTTTCTTTCTTTTCCGCTAAATCTGAGATCGGTCATAAGGTATAACAATGACAGCTTTGACATACTCGCAATTCCCATCTCAAATACATTGTAGTTTTCCGTATATGCATGCCTTCGGGATGTACAAAAGTTCAAGACATACTCATATCAAGATATACGAAAGTTTACACCGTAAATGGACACACATGAAAGGTCGTAGCTCTTATAAGTGGGATTTTTCAAACAATACATATCCAAATAGTAAGCCCCTGCCAAGATTGACAACGGGAACAACGGGTGCATGGAATATTTGTATTCCATCTTTTTCAAAGTTTTAAACCAGAAAATTATAGAAATTGAAATGGTTGTCTTAATTCCATGTTACTCGAGGCATACTTATCAACCATTTACATTTAATACCCCTTAAGAATTCCTTAAGAATTTTTTCTTCGCCCATATAGTAGTTGCTGGGTTGTTTGAAAAAATCGACATTTTGCGGTGAAATATATGATGTATAAATATGACATTCCGTGTGATTCCGTGACTCGTCAAACAGGATGCACTGTGGTTTTTTTCTCTAAGTGCAAATCTCAGCATTTTTACAACAGATTATATACATTTTTTGGTGCTATACGCGTGATGTAGGGAATGCTACGGTTGTTTAAGCCGTAAGATCTTTCGGGAATCATGAGTTTCGCCGAAAACGTATATACTAGTTAGCCCTTATCTCGGAATTTCCTCTTCAGATATACTTGGTTTTTTTTTTTTGGTGTTAAAAGCACCCTCTGTTTCGCCCGGGCCTACCGCACGCACTGTACCTAGCTAGTTGTTCATTTTTTTATTTATTGTTTCTAATCTCTTTATTTCTGGTGCCAGACAGCTTAGCTTACCTGCACGAAGTACATAGTGTTATTTTTTATCTGCTGGCTTCGGCCATTTTGAATGATTTAAGAACCCTAAATAAACAGACTGTAATCGTCTTTTGATAAAGTCGAAAATCCACTTTAAATGTTCTTCTTATTCTTGAGATTTGGCTCGTTTGCTATAGTCTATTCAAGGGTGTACATCGCACTATGGAATAGGTAAACCAAACAAGACCTCGAGGTCATGCTTCTCATTTTTGTAGTATTTTGAGGTGAAATCAGGGAAGTTTGCATAGTTTTGTCCTGCATTGGTAAAAATTAATGTTTAACAGCAATCTTCAAACATTAACTGCAGTAATTCATTTCGCTGGGAACTGGTGTTAACAGTTTTCTGGATAGGAGAGTGGTTTTTGTTGGTAAGTAGTCTGGGTAGCATGCATGGAGATTGCAATGTTAACAAAGTCGCATTTAATGAGTGGGTATAGTTTGCATTTCGAATTCAGGAGAAAGATTATACAGAAAAAAATAGTTTCTCAATAAGCCCCATTTGAAAGATTTAAACTTCCCTCTCGCACAATACCAGTGTTTGATAGCCGTCACCTTTACTTCTTTATTGCGCTTATTTGTGTTGTCAACGCTTTTTTTGTGTCTTATAATCCGTGAATTTAACGCGCTTTTCTCGTGTTTTTTGTTGGTCTCGCCCCCATTGTTACTTACGGGAAGGGAATTTTAAGGAAGCAGAACAATTGGTACCTTCATAGCAGCAAACAAAGGGGCTAGCTGCCCCTCGAACAATAAGCTCACAGATTTCCTTCAAAGAAATAATTGCTTCTAGGAAAGTTGGATCTCAAACTTGGGCTATTTCGTCATTCCCATCTTTTACATTACGCGTGAAGTCATTGATAGTCGTTGAAAAAAAAAGTGATTGTTATATACATAATAAAGGTTTGAGAATCGACTTACGACATATGACTGTTCGACTTTACGCACAAAAAGTGTATACGAAAAACCCAATATTGATAAGACAAATATTGTAAAATATAGAAAACAATGGTTGATTTCGTATTTATCCCATACTGTGTGTAGATTTTGATGTAAAGGGCTGACAAATGATGTAACAGCCTGTCTATCCAAACTGCTGTATTTCTATATTTTCTTTTCCATTTTTAATTAAATGTGTGTATTTAAAGCTATATATAGTGAACGAAGCTAATGACAATGGTTCAAATCCATGCATGATTGTAAATTTCAATATGGACGCTAATATATACTTAAGTGGTGCAACACTGCATACAACTTACATTGATCTCTTCTTCATCTTCCATCTGTTCAGCCAATTACACGCTTTTACGTTATAATCACCGGCATTTTTAGAAGATTTTCACGAGAATTTCTTTTTTTTTTTTACGAAAAAGTACACCTTCAAGGGTGTCTGGTCAGGAAAAAGGATTTTTTTAAAAAATTTTCTTTGCTTTTATGACAACTAATTAGCGTTTTGCCCACTCTTATTGAAGCAATGTTTAAGTTAAAAAGAGAGGAGAATAAGTAGTACCTGTTATTGGGACAGGAAATTATAGGCATACGAGGTATAATTAAGACGATTCGAATTCAATGACGGGTCATTTGTCCTCGAAGTCATTAAAAAAAATTCATTCGCTTATTATCGTAACGTGATAATAAACGAACGAAATGTCGTAAGAAAGCGGAGAAAAGACCTGCTTATTTATTCTTTTGTTTACCCGAAATAGTTTTACGAGATATCGTTACAAGCCAAGCAATAATAATAAACTGTAATCTATTGCCCATAATAATTCGAGAATAGAACTTATTCGATTAGTTGTCATCGCATATCAATACACAGTTTCATCCGTTTATACATACAAATGACACGGAAAACCCTTTAAAGGTCTGAACGAAAATTTCCGTAAAAGGCACATGCACTGATTTAGAACTGTTCACAAGCGAATTGAGAGTTGCCATGATTTTCAAGTAGCCATCGAGAGTTTCTAATAGATCTTAAGTGCAGTATATAAAGATAAACATTTTTATCTCGAGTTACATGTATTTCCGAAACATATCGTAATTTTTTTTCCTCCTATTTATTTGAGCATGCGAGAAAACGATGAAAAATCTACTTTGTTGCAACATCTTGAGTGGTTTGGAATTTGCAGATAGTTGATCCAAAACAAATATCAGATGCTTAAACTTATCTTTAATTTTGCAGTCTTTCCTCTTAATTATAATTATAAGAGGAATTTGATATTTGTTTTGGATCAAAACAATGATTGTTTTCAATCTACAGCGAGTAAAAACAAATTAAGTAGTTTGTGAAACATGATATAAAAATAATAATAACAAATATATATAAAATGATACCTATATGTACGTATACAACTCTAACATCGTTCGTCGTACATTTATCGATTCGATTTTTTGACTCGTATGCAGTAACTTAGCAACAGTTATAACATGCATGGAAATGATCAAATAGCCAATAGTTTCATTTATTTTTATTTGCATCAACATTTTTCCAATGTTTAAACTTATGCAGGTTAACGGCCGATTGCTCTATCTTCGAATAAATTTAACGAAGATGAAGGCAACCAACCGACCTTTGAAATTTTCTTTATTTTCATCGAGCAGGTGATGAAGTTTTGCGTAGTTTGCCAAAAGGGAAAGTTGTTTATATAAAAATGTTCTAGCTTTTAAAACGTTTTTTTCATCCTCTTCACCCCAGCTCTCACTTTTGCTTCGTTATACGTTCATTTCAATTGTGGGTCGTTGAACCTGAATAAATGCGGGATTTCTCACGCCCCTTATAACTTTAAAAAAAAAATGCTGATTTTTGCAGTAAAAAACCCGCTTACATAAATACAAATTGGACATTAATTTATCGCATTCCTGAATTTTCAGATCATTATTTTTTCATTTATATCTTTGATTCAATGTACGCTATAGTTTTTGTTGAAGTGGTGCGCCCTCAGGGACACATCCCGTATCTGGGGCCGAGGTCCCGTGGGACCTCGGAATGGGGTCACCACCGTATGGGCTGCAAGTGGCAGCACCATACAGGGGG